>JAPZEA010000012.1:28765777-28777048 GCA_029783685.1 Heniochus monoceros | reverse complement strand
GGAGGAAGTGTCTGGGGAGAGGGAAGTCTGGGCATCCCTGCTTAGACTGCTGCCCCCGCGACCCGGCCCCGGATAAGCGGTGGAAGATGGATGGATTTTTTTTTTTTTTTTATTTCTTGCTCTGTAACATGTAATTCAAATACCATAATATAGTCTATAGAACACAGTTCAACTATAGTTACCACTGCCACTTCAGTGTTGCATTAATATATATTCCATATTGACAACGTTGAAAGCTGGTAAAAGCACAATTAATTAATTTAATAATTTGACCAGATTATTATTACTCCTGCCATAATTTCTACTCATTTAATATTAGATTTGTTCTGTTCTGTCAGGCTTTATAGTAAGTCTCAGCTCATTGGCTGCAGCTTTACTGGCTTGGTTCACTCTCACAGCTCTCATAGCGTCGTGTTTGGCTGCAGCAGGCAGCGGTTTTCAGAGAAGCTCTAACATCCCACTGTGCACTAGCTGCTCAGCACCAAACAGCAGACAAACACAGCATTTAGCAGCTAACCAGACAGACATTTCCTCAGGAGTTGGTAGAGACCAAAAACAGAGCTAAAAGAGAGAATATTGGATTTACATTCACAAAGTGGACAGAAACAGGACTGAATGACAATGTTGCTCCATAAGTGCTGGATGCGTAAATAACAACTGCTTGTTAACAACCTAACAGGTGATGATATGTTATTGTTGTGCAGGTGCAGTTGCAGTTATTGCAGGGTTATGAAAAGGATCTCAATACTTCTCCTAATATCAATAAACTCTACTATTAATGTGATTTAGAAGAAAAACATGCCTAATGATGGTATCCATTATAAAGTAGACCTTGTAAATATATCAATTTTAACAAATTTCAAATGTATTTTAGATTGTAATTTTAAGCAGTCTCATGAGAGGAACCTCTCTGAGGGAGAGGATTTCATCGCTTTGCAGTTGTCACAGCCAGGCACGAAAAACCATGTTCAAATTAAAAATACAGTGTAAATTGTCATTGTAATGTTAGCAACCTGCGGCTGTATTTCCTCCAAACATGGTCCCCGCTCACACTCACCCGATGACCCCAGGCATTGTTGTTGATGAAAAGAAGTAGCCTGATCTGTCTTGTAAATATAATTCCTGTGCTGAAATGTGCCCCGGCAGCAGATCCACTCTGCATTTAATGAAACGCACACAAACATTTCATACGGGGTCTCAAGGTGATAACAGGATTTGATAAGTATTGATTTACTCAAGTAATATGAGACCCTCCTACATACTGTACATCAAAAGTCTTTGACATCGCCGTTATTTGTTTGAGATAAGGCTATCCATCATGAGACACTCAAAAATGAAAGCTGAAAAGAGTCGAGAAAAACCAAGTGCATCTCTGGAGCTGAGGATTCATTACGCTTTGATTCCTATGCAATTTCCTCCCCTTTTCAATCTCGGTAGTCAAGTAAGCTTCATTCTTGTCAATATCCTCTGAAGAGCATTTCTGCCGAGTTCTGTTTTCAGCTAACAAAATTAATCCTAAAAATCAGCATATCCTCAACAATACACATGCCCCCTCCCCCTCAACATCCACCACACCTTTGACACAAACTATAACAACATCACGTAATTCCACAGAGTGCCCCTCCAAAGGTAACAGCCTATTTCATATTTATACCTAGTGAGGAGATGGTGTACTTCGCTGCGCTTTTGAGCGAGAGATTTCCCTCGCCTCTCACAAAAAACGCCGCCACCCTTTAAACATTCAAGTCATGGTTCAGTAAGGTGCCTGCTGTCAATTTTATTTATAACCCTCCCTGGCCTGTTCTTTCATTCAGACAGGCGCTCTACCACCCCTCCATCCACCTCTCCTATATTGCCATGAGAGTTGCAGACACCACCTACAAGGCATCCTCAAAGACAAAGGGTAAACATGGCTCACAGCAGCACTTAATGCAATCACTGGGTAAAGCAATACATGCCTCAGCAACATCAAGCTACAACACTCGGCGAGGTGTTAAGGTGAATAAAAATGCCTCGCTACATCCTGTGGCTTTGGAAGTGTAGATTTCTTCTGAGAGCCACATCGCAGAAATTACGCCCTGCTTCCCCCTGCCCAGTGTTTGCCTCTCATGCAGTAGACAGTGAGGCTGTGATGGCGTGATGACTCCCTGGTTGTAAGTCTGACAATAGGCTGTGATGCTCGCAAACCAAAGTTATGGTTCCCTGTGTGGGACTGCAACTAGAGAAGCCCTAATAAAACAGATAGATGCCCTGGATAATGCCAGAGGAATGCTCAAACTGTGTGAATTTAATGACATAATGAGGCCAGTTGCATGCATTTCCTATTAATTTGCAGTTTAACTTTATAGAAGAAGAATAACAGCAACCGTGTGAGTGTGTGAGCCTGAAGAAAAGGCGTGCCGCACAGAGGTGGCCATCACAGAGGATCTTGTTAGACTAATTTGCATTGGATTTTCTTTTTATGTTTTCAGCTTCACTCTTCCCAGTTGCATCTTGTTTTTGCCCGTGCAACCAGCGTTGTTTTACTCTCACTCCACCTGTGTCAAAACACTCATCTCTGCAAAATGTTACACCATGCCCTGGGTGAGTACAAGCTGGGTGGAGGATCTCCATGTTTTCTGTATAACCTTTAAGATTTATGCTGCTGTTATGCTGAGTTTGATAAATGGGTCCACAATTATGAAAAACATTTTTTAAGACTTGAAATTTTGTGAAAAATTCATTCTCCTCAGGGACTGACCAAAGACTGAAATGGTCAGTCAATGGTCATAACTCATTTTGACGAACAGTGTCAGTGATTTTTCTGTTGACAGCAGTACGCTCTTTATCCCCATGAAACAATAAAACACAAATGGCAACCAAGATTAACGCTCCCCTCGCTTCAGTCAGGAATGCTCGCAGAAGATGGTACCGAGGGGCAGAGGATGCTCTCAGGTCGTTCACAAGCTTCGTAGTATTCTCCAGGCCGCCTGAGTATTCTTTTCAGAGAGTGGCAAATGGCACTGACTGGTGTGTTATGCAGCGGTATGACAACAAGTCTGGATGGTGCTCTCTCTACGCCCGACAGCTCTGTTCCCAAACAGGGCTGGAGCACCGTCAGATGCAATGGAAACAACAGTCATGATGTCAGTTCCCCTTTCATTAAGCATGTGCACGATGGCTGCATAAATGTCCTCTCTGCAAATTGTGGCTATTGAGTGAGATCAGGCACAGTAAGCCTTCAAGAATCCCCCCCTTTACCTTGCTGAAATATCTGAGGAGGACACAGCTGGGCTCTGTCGGTGCTGTCTGACTCTTCCACAGCAGGTGAAATGCACTGTGCATTCTTGATATAATCAGTTAACTACTTTACTAGGTCAGCAAGTAATTCTGTTCTCTTGGTTGAAGTGAAGTTGGATAACGGTATTTGCTTGAGTTTCTCTGACATCTCCTGTCTCTCCTTTCACTCAATCACTGCCTCAGTTATCCCATCCAAACACTCCTTCACTACCTCTGCATCATAGAAGGGCTTTTTGTTCTTGGTCAGCACCCAGGCCTCTCAGAGAGAGGCTTCAGTTGCTTTCTCTTGCTGTGCCATAGATCTCACACATAATCTGCTTGTCGATTTGTCGGAAGACTTCAACTGCTGAAATTTTGTTGTCCTCACCTCTGTGCTCTGCGGATGCTGCTGTTCGAAATGGCCGTGCTTGGCGTCACAGTGACGTTTTACATCGCCAGTCCCGGCTGTTCCTGTGCAAATAAAACACATTGGCTTGGTGATGGATTGGGATTTGCATGAATTTGACCGCGGGACCATTTGTGACCGTGTATTTATTTGCCCAAGCAGCAAATGTACCAGCTCTATGTTAGCTGTGTAAGATAGCTAAGGACTGTGGGAGTGTGTCTTTGTGTTTGTGTTCAGCTCAGCCTCTGACTGAACTCAGAACTCACCAGGAAGTCTAGTTCTTCCTGTTATTTCCTTCCACTTTCTCTCCTTTTCCCTCTTGCCTCTATTCTGCATATGCACAATTTATTTGTTAAAGTTGACTGATTCTCGAAATGTGCAGAAAAGATATGATTTTTTTTCAGTACATACTGACATTTTGCATTTGGACTCATTATGTTTACTGAACAAAATTAGGCTTTTCAAATATGTAGAGGAGGAGCAGAGGTGCGGAGTTTAAATGTATGAATTAGCCTGTGAATTTGCACTAATAGCCTATAAAAGTGCCATATGCCAGCAGGTTGAGCACTATTAGCATATACGTTACTACATCAGTGTTTCAAACTGTAAAGTCACGGCAGTCAAGGCATTTCATGTTATTTCCCCGTTAGTTGGAAAAGCTGGCAACATGTAATGCTGAATATGAATTGAGCTGCGAGGCCAAATGTGCTTGGATGAAGTTAATGCTCTTTGGCGTATTGAGCAAGCAGCTTTCACAAGACCACATTCTGACAGAGGCGGTGTTGTGCAGGCAACTTTTGTGGTGAGCCAGCTAATGGCTAAGAAGCTGAACCTCACTCAGGAGGAGAATTTGTGAAGCAGAGCCTTGTTGCTGCTGTGGAGCTGCTAGCACTGGACAAAATGTTCCAAAGTGTATATCTCAAAGAATTAATGGAGATGAAGGGAAAACCTGATGTGAAACTCAGTGATAGCAACTGACTGTGTAATTTTGCCATCATATTGGACACTGATAAGTACCTCTCAGAGCTGAACCTCAAGCTCCAGCAGCTTCTCAGCTCTTAAACTTTCAAATGTGAAATCATTTGAAGTGAAATTAAAGCTGTGGGAAGTGCAACTGGAAAGCAGTAACACATTTTCCTGCTCTGCAAGAACAAAAGCTGCTATGACATCTGAATATGGTGGTGTGAAAACTCCTTCAGGCACTTGGTGAGAGGTTTCAGACCATGAAAAGCAAAAGGAACTGAACATATTTGCTACACCTTTTAATGTGGAACCAGCTGGTGTGCCTGACAATCTACAACATGAAACCATTGAGCTGCAAAGCAACGACAAGCTCAAAGCTAGGTACAACAACCTCCCTGTACTTGAGTGGTGTGAAATGTATGTACATATCCTGGTCCGGATTCTGCCATTCTGAGGAGACATGCGCAGAAGTTTGTTTCTCCGTTTGGGACAACCTGCAACTGTGAGCAGTTCTTTTGTAAAGACTTGGTTCTACACACGACTCCACTCAAGATAGAGCAGCTGCAAGTAGCATCGTCATCACCTTGATGGATGTTATAAAAGCTGAAATGGGTCTTGATAGGAAAATATTAGGTGCTCAGAGCAAGGTGACATAGCATAAAGAGTAAAAGTCCGTGTAGGAAGGAGGCATGGGTGGATGAATGGGTAAATATGTTTGTGACTTACTTTATGTAATGTATTTAAGTTACATCACGTACATAAACAGACTTATTTTAACCCAAACCATGATTTTTTCCCTAAACCTAAGTAGTTTTGGTGCCACAACCTAACCAAACTGCAGCTTTCAACTAACTCCAATGTAAACCCATCCGCTGCAAGATTAGACAAAGGGTGACACAGCAGAAGCAGCCAAAATGTCTGTGTAGGGAGGAGGTTGGGGTGGATGAATGTGTAAAAAACAGGACTTTTACCCAGGAGACGGCTGTTTGTGTCGTTTTTGAATCCAAAAATTAATGCTGACTTATTGAAGTTGAACTTGAAGCTAACTTATGTAACATAATGTCACACTCGTAACACACTCAACTTACACCAAGTCATGTACGTAAACCTTCTTATTTTAATCCAAATCATAATCTTTTCCAAAAGTAGTTTTAAACCATAAATGTAGGGAAATTTGTGACGATTATTATTATTATTATTATTTTTGATAGGTTAGTGCAACAGACAACAATGAAAAATGCAGCACCCTGCCCATAGTACTGCAATACCTCTAAGGCAGTAAAACACAATCGTGTACTCAACACAATTCATTGATCAGGTGCGACATTACATTTTAGAGCAGCTGTGCTTTCTGTTAAGATGCAGAATGAAATAAAGGTAGGAGCTGCTGTTGCCAATTTATGTGCTCTGTTGAGGGATAACATTCAGCTACTAATAAGTACACCTCTGAATGTGCAGGTCTATTCTGTGTCTCAAAACTGACATATTGTTTCTACTAGTTGATTTTGACGAGAAAAAATAGGTCCCTGAAACAGATTTTTGTCCTCTGTATGTGGACAAAGCAAACCTTTATGAGATGGAGATATGAAGATACAAAAACATTTCGATGTAAATGTTACTGATTTATTTGTTGACGTGGTAAACGGTTGATGTGACTGCATTTATACAGAGCTTTTCTAGTCTTGCTAACCACTCAAAGCTTTTTACAACACAACTCAGCATTCACTCGTTCACACACTGGTGGCAAAGGATATCATGCAATGTGCCACGTGCTCAACAGGAGCGATAACCATTCCCACGCACACTCACACACCGGTAGACCAAGGACTCTGCGACATGCAGACTGCAGGGGCCGGGGATCGAACCGCCGACCTTCTGATTAGTAGACAACCACTCTACTCGCTGAGCAACAAAAGTAGGAGGATAATCAAAGTCAATAGAATTAATCTGCTTGGCACCATGATAAACGTACATTTTCCTACTGACTGACTATCTGACCGACAGTTCCATCCTTAGAGCCACATCCGACATGCTAATATGGCAAAAAAATTCTTGGCGCAAAGGTAAGGAGAGAGCACGAGCGTGTTCACCTCAACTCAGTCACAAGCAAGAGAATACCGGAATAACACCTGGGAAGACAAAAGTAGTATAATCATCAAGCCAGTTCCTTACCTTTCCTCATGTGGTTCATTCAGACCTTCTTGCTCATACTTCTGCATAAACCATTTACTATATGAGGACCATCTATAAGCAGGTGAAGGTCACAATGAATAGACCATTCAAGACACATCTTATCAGAATTCCTTCATATGTTGTTAGATGCAGTTGCTGTCTGATGTGGCACCATAAGGCCCCTCAGCTCTGGTGCTTTGAAATAATGCTCATGAACAGAAAAAGCCCTTGTTGCATTATATGAACTAGTATAAATGCAGCTTTAGAGCACTTGAGTGGTATAACTTGTTAGAACAGCAGTACTGCTATATAAGCAAGTTTGGAAATAAACATGGACAAGGTTGTAATATACATCATACATACACATATTCCCCTGCAGCTTCAGTGTTCTTGTACTGAAGAGCCATGTATTAATCGTTTTTGGGCTCAACTGACGGACCTGATGTCAGCCACTGAGTGTGTATTGAAGCACAGCACTAGCAGCATAGTAAGCAAGTACGCCTAACCTAAACCTAAAACAGGGAAGCGGTTGCATTTTGAGCACAAGTGACAATCACAATGGCAACTATGAATTGAACTTTCCTTTACACAGGTGGGCACATTAAATGCAGTTTGGCACCCCAGTTGGCTCCAGGACAGAACTGGCTGAATTTTTCAGTGTTCCAGAGATCTGGTGTCCCAGAAATCATAAGTAAACTTAATCCTGCTCAGAGCTAAACTTAATCATCTTATAGGTGATGATGCTGGATGTGAGGAAACTTTTTCACGCATCACTTTGTGGTTAGAACCGTTCCTGTCAGTGCCCATGTACTAGAATTAAATTCAGGGAAATGTGATTAATCGTCAGGGTTTCAATTAGCAGGAAAGAAGTAAGACTCAATGTAGATTGTGTTTTCACATAAAAAAGTCTACCTAGTGTAGCTTGAACAAGGCAGGGATCGGGTAAATCTGAGATTGAAGAAGAGGAAGATGCATTGGCACACATCTTGATGTCTGCTGAGACCATGAGAGTTTGATCATGACGTCCTTGTGGTGCTTGGGTTGTGTGAGACAGTTGTGACCATCACTACACAGGAGGTGTTTCAGCTGCTTTCTTCAGTTGTCTCACACGCATCTGATGAAAACAGATACTCGTCTGTTGTCACTAACTGGCTCAAGGAATGTGACATTCGGGCGTACACACAGAGTTTTACTTAAAGCAAATGTAGTTTATTAAGACTAAAGTTAACACAAACAGACAATGTGGTGTGGAAATCATCAATGTTAGCCATGAATGCAATGGATGGGTGTGTGCTATGTGTGCTGTGCAGGTGTTGAATGGTGCACAATGAAAGAAGATTGTGCATTGTGGATGTCAACTGTTGGAGGAGAGAGAGATAACAAAGCACATAGATAGCTCAGATAGGCTGTGAGTCCAGGTGAGCTAAATCAGCTGATGACCCTCCACTGTGAGCCAGTGTCTTCTGAGTTTTTAATCAATGCAGCTCACGTTTCATTCACACTATGCATGCAAATCTCCATTCTGAAGCATATTTTTTACAGTTCGAATCCATTATTTTTCCATTTAACAGCGACTGTGTGCTGGACTCCGGCTGCTGCCAGAACACAGGTGACCCACACTCAATACTGTGCCTGAACACATCCTGTGAGGACACAGATGGAGCACTGAAGCTGCTGCTAAGGTACAGCTAATATATCCTGCATTAAGTCATGCATTAACTAAGTTGAGTATTCATTTAGTATATGTTTTGTACTATGTACTTGCTGCTGTCACTGTGCTGACGGGGTGTAGTGGCAAAGCATTAAAATTTTAAGGGGCCTCCTCAACAATGGAGGAGTGGCATTATAGATGAGCTAACATGTTGATTCATAAATCACTCAGTTGACAGTTCACGATCACTAATCAAGAAATGTGATTCTTTTCTTTAAATATGTTCCGAAAAAATTTGCCAGTTATCATTTGGAGAGCAAATACAGCCAGAAATGTCACAGATCGGGTGGCTACAGAGCTACAATTGGTTTCCATTTCTGTGCAAACAGCCATAACACCCCGGACAGAGCACACTTCATTGTTATTTTTTTAACGCTTTTCACAGATCCAACATGTACATTGTTGGATTGGCAGCGAAGCATGGACTGTATTTCCTTGCATAAAATAGCTCTGACTTGGATGTATTTGCTCAGTGATGCCTCAATAGCATTTACTTCCCTCGCAGATGGCTGCTCTCCTATAGCCTGGAGGAACATAGTCAAGTATGAGCTGCTTTTAACTGTAACCCAGTGAGCTGGCTTCAGTTGTGTTAGTATTTCAAATATCTCTGGGACAGGAGTATATGTATTTATCTCCAGAACACTGGCAAGAGAGGACACTGTATGCTTGATATTTTAAGGGTAAAGTGAATTCATGCAGATTTCTATCTAACAGCCTGTGGACATCCTTAGGTTGATAAGAGACGGCCAGTTATGTTCAGCATTTTGCATCCCACATCTCCTCTTTGCTGTCCCTAGTGAAGTCAGGAAGCCGTCATGTAGCAACTCTAGTGCCTTTCCCCACGAGGGAGATGATGAGACTAATTCAGGACCATTCGATCAAATGAAACTTTTCAGTCAAGCTATTTTTCAATGTCACATTTCTTTATGTTTGATCCATGAGGTAGGCTTGTCCCATTGGCATCATCTATCATCATCAAGTCGAGCTACCGGGCTCTCCTGACCACTGAGCAGTCGCTCTCGAGAGACGGATGCCTCCGAGGAACATCTGTCAATCAAAGATTCGTGGAGGCTTCGCTGCATTTCCATCTTCAATCAACCACAAAGAAACTCATGAATCTTATATGCTGGAATCTCGTGACGCTCCTGATGCTTGTATAGGTATGCATGCAAGTGGACTGGCATTTACACACAGCGCACTCACATGCGCACACGAACCCTGCACATACGCTATTTCTGTACTCAGTCTATCTTTGCCGTTCCAGTTATCCATAATAATATTTCCACATGCCTGTCACAGATGTGATTCCTCTGCCAGCTTTGTTAAAACTACAGATTCGAGCCAAGACTGGGAAATGAGCCTCTTGGAGGAGAATGTCTTAAAGCCATGAGCGTAAACATTAATTCTCGTTAGTGTTGGCACCTGTGTGTGTGTGTGTGTTTGCTAAAGTGAGAAGAGTACTCTAACATTTAAAAACACTGTCTGTCAATTTGCATTCAAAAGATTTGTATGAGTGCAGTAATAGCTCAAAGGTGAATGCAAAATAAGACTCAGTCAAGCCTTTGGCAATGCAAGAGCAGCAGTTCATTTTGTCACTAGAGAATCATCTTTGAGCGCCTTTGAAGGCTAATCAATGGCACCTGACATCGTTCTACAAAGGGCCCCGATTTAAGCAGTCTAGTTAGCAGAAAATATCTAAACATGCCAGTGCTGATCACCTGGATGGGCTGACAAAGTCCTTGAATTGTCGATGCATGGAACAGCTGCTGATGAAGTGCTGACAGAAAGACTGTAGTGGGGAAAATCAGTGAAACAGTCCCCCGAAGGAATAAAGGACTGGACAGACAACAGATTTTGGAATATTTGTTGTCACCAGAGGTTGAGCTCTATTCAGACACAGAAGATGACAACGTTAATTGGGGTCTCACCTCTGTGACATCCTCTCCTTTCAATGTAATTTTCTTTGGAGGTGATGATTTTGCAGAGGATCAGAGGAGAAACTGGCACAAATGAGCCCGTTTTTCTTTAGAGACTTAGCAGTAAAGTGGGAAAACTGGGATCATTTCATCAAATCATATTGGTGTTTAGACACAACACGCAGCATTCCTCCTTTGCCAATAATAATAAGTGCTGGTTGCCAAGTTGCGAACATCATGTCATTAATCTGCTGTGCACTACACTCAATTACTCCATTTTCTCCAAGGAGTGAGGAGCAGACTGTGGCCTTAACTGTGGTTTCACAACATCTATAATTAGAAAAACAATTATTCAATTCCATGATAATCATGGTTGCAACACTGTGTAACACAGTACAGCTGTTGTGTCTTCCTCGCCGTTCCCTCTCACCTTCAAAGTTCATTTGGGGCTAATGAACACAGCTCATAAGAGCTACATGCTCCCCAGTGGCTTAGGAAGATATTTCACTTGTTTATGTCCACCATATGGTTGGTGCTACTTTTCAGTGGGGACCTGGGAATAGGGTTACCTTCAAAAGAGGCCTCTACACACAAATGTCCTGTTTCATGTTTGCTTATGTGTTACATGTGCTTAGTATTTTTAAATACTGTTTTTTTTAGGTCACATTGAAGGTAATGTCACTGTTCTACTACCAAAAAGAAAAAGAAAAAAAAACATTCAAGTACCTTCTCTTAAATAATTCATGATATATTTCATTCAGCATGTAATTAACCTTGTAGTGCCACAACCCCATGTAAAGGGCCGTCGATGATGGTTGGCAGACATCCACACGGAAACGTTTGTT
>JAPZEA010000012.1:28676739-28687349 GCA_029783685.1 Heniochus monoceros | reverse complement strand
GTGACTTCCAAAAACAACATATATCACAGTTACCAAAACAACATATATGACCGTTGGAGAGTAACAGCAACAGGTCCTTCTTCATACCAGACCTTCGTCATATCGGACCTTTGCCATCACGTGGTTGACTTTCTAAAATGGTTGCAGTTTGCTTAGGTTTTTTTAGGAAAAGATCATGGGTTAAAATAAGTATGTCACTGTTACATTCGTGATGTGATGGAAGTACGTTTCCAAGTACGTTTTTGTATGTTTCAGTCTCCCCACTCCCATCAACCACTAAGCAGCAGTAGTTTTCAGAAAAGTAGCTCTGCAAAAACCCACTTTCATGCTATCCGTCACACCGCCAAACAGACAATGCTAGCAACTAGCTGGTGATGAACATTGAAGCTATAGACCAACATATTATTCAGGAGTTAGTGGAATCCTAAAAGCAGAGTTAATATTGAAGTTAGATTTGTCAGATGGACAGTTATAGAACTCCAAAACAACTTCACAAGGTGATTACTCTGGATATATCCCTATCTGTGTGTCTGTTTCACTGAAACTTCTAATAGTCCCTACAAAAGTGGCTGACAAAGAGGATTACCCAGAGTAACCAGGGCATTACTTCTGGAAGGATGTGTCGTTGAAGAGGTTTTCAAATGTAATTTATTGGTGCTGTGAGGAACACTAACAGAACTGCAGTCACCTCTAAGAAATTTAAGAAGTTTCAGAGGTGGACATGTTAAGCCCTCAGTACATAAAACCACAACTATCCTAATGCACATCAGGGGTAAGTGAAGGTTGGGTTACTTCAAATAAAATTGATTATATAACCAAATCTGAAGGACATATTGTTGGTCTGAAACTTAAACCTTGAACCTGTCAATAAACAGTATATCAGTACTGCCAGTCAGTAGTAGCATATTTTCAGGATGTTGGGAAATGTCCCGTGCCATAGAACTGGAAGTAGGACATGTAGTAAAATGTTGCTTTGGATATGCACTAGAGTGCCTGAATATAACCTCTAACCTCTAACCGAATCTAACTTCTAACCAGAAGTGGATAAAAAGTGATATCTCATGTACATTTCTGCCTACTTAATGGTAGAGTACCTTCTGATTCTGTATTAATACAATGACAAAAGGCCAACAATGACCAGTTTTCAACATCATTGATGAATTCAGGAAGCTCATTCACATCAACACAGGCTGTAGGTTAAGTGAGATACCTAGGCTCAACTACGTTACTTCTGTGATAGGTAGGTGAGGCTAGTTAGTTGTTACAATGTGGGACAAAAGGTATATCCAACTGACACATTTCGTCATTTTTCATCTCTGCAGTTAGTTTTCTTTTCCTCCTCTTTGCCTCCTCTCTGCAATATGTTCAGCCTTATATCATACGGTCATTCCAAACTTTCCGGCCACGTTTTTAGATTCAATCTCGTGTCTCCACAAAACAGGCATACTGAATTAAAAAAAAAAAAAAATGTAATACTTTCGTTCACTGAGACATTGAGTCTATTTGCACACACTAGTATTCCGAATATCTTGGTTTTGATCCTATTTGACATATGATGTCTCCATGCATGACATAACCTTGTTATTCAGCTCCCTGATTCTAAAAATAATACAATAATACACTTTAGTAATAATAATACACACACACACACACAGACAGTAGTATGCTTCTCGGCCAGATCACAGATTGTAAAATGAGTGAGTGTAAAAGGTGGTGATAATCCTTCTGAAGCTGTCCAGCATTGGCTAAAAAATGCCAGAAATAAAATAACTTCTGGACTTTAGCAGTATCATTATAACATTAATATTTAAGCTAGGTAGCTAACAAGTGTCCATTAAAAACCCCTTAGCATTAGTGTAAATTCTTGTAAAAATAGCCTAAATCACCTGTCCAAGGCATACAAAAAGTAAACTGAAAGCTGTTTTTGAACCATTTGGAGTACATACATGTTTTTTTATTTATTTATTATTTATTTATTTTCCCCAGCAGTCAGAATCATTATTTTATTGGGGCAATTTATTATATTAATACAGCATGTCCTCATTTTCAGAATATCATTGGCTGTACAAAGTGCCAGTCATCTGCATCGTTTGCAACTGGCTCGACCTTTATGCAAAAAAGAGCAAGAACGAGGCACTTTTTTTCAACACAGACTCTCATTGGCTATTGTTGGCTGTGGACGTGACACGGAAGATAAACTGATAAAGTTAACTAAAGTGAGGTGTGAGTCTAAAGGTCAAAGTGCAGTGGCCACCTTGAGAACATATCGCCTACAAGTACATGCTTCCTGCAGCTATAACGGAGAAAATGTGGAAGATTACCACATCTGCTGGCTAAGACTTAGACCTAAGATTAGACCTTCCCGACCTTTGCCAATGTAACCAGACCGTTTTTGTTAGAGTGTTACTGATTGGTGGATTACAATGAGACTTCTGATTGTACCTGCTGTTGTGGTTGTATGTTGAAATGGTTTGCATCTTTTCCTTTTCCAGCTTTCCAGTGATATATGGCATGAGTACAAACTTAAACAAAGCAGTTGTGTACATAGACAGGTAAAGTTGGCACTCTGGCGGTACCAGAGTGTTAAGAGCAAACACATGTATGACTTGCATTTATGGACCACTCTTGCCTTTAGGGGCTTCTGGGGCTATCACAGTGACTGCAGAGAGATGAGACGACAAGACTAAATCACAATCCACAGAACTTTATGGATGACAAAAGCAAAAACACTTTTTAGAATAAGAATCCTAGAACATATACAGTAACAAGAGGATGGCCAGTAAAGGTAAACTTTTGAGTTTGGTTTAATTTAATTAAAAATATGTTTTAAAACTCGCAGCACAAGATCCTCATCTTAGCACTTGAACATCACTAATGTCACTTGGAAACCTCCACCAGACTACAGTTCATCAAAGTTCAGACCTGAAAGCTATAAACATTAGCTATAGATACTGCAAAAGGGATCAAGACAAAGAGAACGTTGTCTCTAGGTGTTATAATTCTGCATAGATTAAATCTGACATTCTGACTTTCCATGAACAGTTTTGCATGGAATGTCAGAATGTAATTAATGAAGGAAATCAATCAATCACAACTACAAAAGCAGTCATCATCTCATTGTCCTTGAACACAACATTATGGAGATTCAACCTATTGTTGAGTCAGACAATAGACTTTGCATTCGCTGTTTGTAACACTGCATGCCTGGTCGGCCTGCTAGGAATACAGACTCTGTGGAAGTAATGCATTTTATGACTCTGGCAGCAACAACAGGGCTTTGTTTTGAATACGTATAAGACCTGAGTAGTTAACATGTACAACAAGCCACCATGGCTGTCCAGACAAGAAATACAGAGACTGACTTCATCAACGGCAGAACCAAAGAATGAGCACCAACACAGAAATAAATTAATAAATAAGTCAGTGATAAATCAAGGACAATTCAGATTACCTTTTCAATGTCTCAAAGGAAAATATATTAAATATTTTAGTTTTTGTGTCTGAAATCAGGGGATTCTTTAAAGCAATATCACTGTGATTTAGCAAAACCTCAGAATATAAATCAAGATGCATTACTCTGTCATCATTCATCCACGTCCTTCCATGTGTCGAGCAGGTAATCATTACCATATGTGAAGACATACATTACCTTCAAACAATCAAATATATACGATTCCCTGTTCCTGAGCTCCCAGACAATCTGTATATTGTTTCTCTAAAGGGCGCTGATATATAAGTCACATTTTGGAGAGTAAGATGAAAATCTCAATAACTAGATGGTTTTTTTTACTGCCCTCAGTGTAATTTTTGGGAGATCTTTTTGAAATAGTATCAGAAAAGGTTTTTCTCTATCACTGCATGCACTCAACATTTATTCCAAACCCTTCTCTACATGCTTAGGTATCACATGCCCTGTTGGAAACCCCACTAAGTGCCCACAGCAAGAGAGTCACATTACAGCAGCTGTGCAGATTATGAATGATAGGCAAACTCTTTTCACATTCATTTAAGTGCCACAAATGAATAATTTATGGTTTCAAATTTCAGGCCTCCACATATTCAACAGCGTTGCATCAGGCATTTCCTCTCCAACTGATTGCCTCCAGTACAAGTGATGTATTTTCTGGTCAGGGATCTGTAGCCATTCAATGGAAAGAAAGGCTATTAAGCTATGTTTTAAAGATATGATACAGTATCTATGTTATTTGTCAATCATGTCAAAGTTGTCAATCATAAAAAGGTATGTTGTTACAATCACACATCTTTCATATAAATATTCAACTCAAAGTGAAGATTGCTTAAAGGAATAAACCACCCACAAGAAACCATGTCAGTTAGTTTTCACCTGGAGCTGCTTGCAAGAGAAAGTAACATTGTTGTGCTCATAATTCAGCCTCTGGCCTGCAGATACGTATGTGACATATTAACCCTGCTTGCATAATCTGCATAAACACTCACCTCCCTGAGTGGCTTGTGTATTAAGATTTGGATTTTATTATTTATTGTAGAAATAAATCATCAGTTTAGGGTGGCGATGAAGAGTTGGTCAATTATATATAAAGATACAGTAATCTTATAATGTTCTCACTTATGTCAGGTGTAATCAATATGATTTTCAAGACAGGCACATATTTGTTGTACAGACAGTATTTTCCTGTGTTATTCAGAGCAGCTTCTGATAAGCCCAGAGATGAGTTGTGAGCTTGTTGCATTCAGAATTGTGGGTGTATCTTCCCTTATTATATGGGGGTTCATTTCTGTATTGTTGATTTTGTGGCTCTCAAACCGATGTTTTCTATTTGGTAAAAGACCTATTTAGCTAGCCCAGGATCACTCCAGCAATTCATACTAAACAAAGTCTAATTTCATGACTTATCATATCATTAAAGTTATATCAAATTCAAAGCTGCATTAATGAATATTTCTATACTTGCAATGAATCAAATTAATTGTGTGAAGTGGAAGGAATCACTCATAGTGAATTATGACCAGACTCTGCAGTTCCCCTCAGCTCTATAAACCATCTTTTAGGGCATTGTTTTGTGGTTATGGCTCACAACTTTACTGTTTTGCTTCTCCATTACTGCTGGCAGACAAAGTTAGTGACTAACTTGGGAACTCAGTGGAGCATTTAACGGCTAAAAAGCAAAATATTTCCCCCAGGAGTTGGTGGAAACCAAAACGGAGCTTAAAGGAGAGTGAATTGTACTGAAGCCTCATTTGCACTTCTGCGTTAAAAGGGTTACACCATATCTATAGCGGCTACATATGTAGCCTTCATAGTTACGCGGTATGCTACGCTGTGGCTGATGTGCGCCTCCTCAAAAAATGTGGCGACACAGCACAGCTACAGAGCGAAAATATGACCCAAGGGTTATTTTTACACTTTAAGTCTATTTTGTACTATTTTACAACCACAATTATAGTGTGTGTCTTTGGCTCTGAGTGTTGTCAATATGCAGATGACCTACACTCAATGCTGGGCCTGAATGCGTCCTGTGGAGACAAAGATGGAGTGCTGAAGCTGTTACTGCTGCTCTGCTAATGTGCTGCTTTCCCTACACAGGCCTGTGTAGATATTATGCTCAGAGCTGTGCTGGAGGGGTGCGAGGGTCTGTGTGAACGTGGCATGGGAGGCCCTTATCACTGACATGCATACACACAAACCGTAGGAAAACACACATAGCTATTCTAGTTCAAGTTAATTTCATAGAAATGCATTTAATTGTAAGAATAAGTGCTTTCCACCGAGGTAAACATTAGACCACAGGGTGCAGTTTTATTCTGTCCTCCACATGGCTTCAAACCCCACTGGGAGCGTTTCAGAAGAGAAGCATTTTGCCTGCCTGACTTTGTTGACTTGGTAATTTTTGCTTGATGTTTGTGCTTCTATCAGAATTAAGTAGACTGCACAGTTAAATGGTTTCTTCTTTTGTCTGTTTTAATTGTGTGTATTGTTGATATATGATCTAAAGTCTGCAGAGGCTATTTTATTATGAAAATTTACTGGATTCTCCATTCCTATGTCCGACTTCCTGCCTCACTTCTTTTGGGACGCAGCACACCTGGTAGAATTGCAAGCATTGTCTAAATGTGTGTAATTCATCTTGCCACAACAATGGATACAAAAGCCAGCCCACATAGTCTGTCCTGAGACATTCATGTGCACAAATAGTGCAGTCTCACAATGTTTGTGTGATGCATTTGAGGAAACAGAGGGCTTGAAGTGCTGTAGTTATTCCCTTTGGGATTACATCTCTGAGTAATCTTGCAGGTCCTGCATGTTTATGTCCTGAGATTCAGTCGGGCTCAGTGCTTCACTGAGTCTGTTGCAGTGCCATGACAGATCAATATCTTCCGTTTCACACAGTTTAGCCTGTTCAAAAGTTAATCCAAATATGATGTCAAACTCCCCCTTTTAAAAAACTCATGCAGAGACATTAAAATAATCCCTTGTATACATTTGCTCTGGATTTGGGGCACACTCATCTGGGACCTCGGATTATAATCCCGGATGCAATAATCGTACAGATTTTTTTTTTTAATGTGACCTTTATTGTTACTAGACAGGAAATTTGCATTTAAGTATGTTAAGTAAAAAAATGAATAAATAAAATGTAAAAAAAATTCAAACAAACAATGCTTTCTTTAACCCGACAATCACACAGTTGTTGACAAAAATCCAACAGTGTGTCTTTGACTGACTGATGTAGGAATTATAAATCCAAGAATATCTGTGTAGACATTCCTCTTACTTTGAGGACTACTTTGTAAATCTGAATCATAGCACTTTAACTGTTTTAAAAGTCAAGCAATCAAAGGAAGAAAACGGAATAACAATGTCACCAAAACCAATCAACCTGTCCATGTTTCCTCAGTTGAGCACACTCAAATTGAAATGAAAATAGTGTTTTGATGAGCACCTGGGCATATTATATCCGTGGAAAAAAAGCCGAGGAAAGAAAAACCATCCACTCAAAATTACAGTTTTCAGTGTGAGGTAATGACAGCTCTGTGTGTGGCATAAAAAAATAAAAACGAAAAAAAAAAAACAGCAAAACAAATTTTGCCGAAGAAAAAGTCTCAATCATAAATTGCTGATGCTGTAACACCCACTTCATCACACCGTACAGTATCATCACAGCTACTGAGGCTTCTGTCGACACTGCCCGGTCGTCTTGCTGGCTGGGCAATTGTAGCTGTCAGTCACCTGAATAATGTGGGAGACAGCGGTGGTATTTCAGACAAGAGAGAGGGATTTTATCATCCTTCCTCCAGTAGGTCGCACAGCGAATGACTAATTTTAGCAAAGGTGCTTTTTTTGACAAGGCTTTGACTGAGTATCGCTCTAAAAAAAATCAGGTTCATAGCTATCTGATTATCCCTCCCTCCCCCCGACATCCTGAAAGTGAGCCTACAAGGAGTTTGCTCGGGCTAGGAGGCTCACAGCGAGAGACTTCAATACTTTAGACTTCAAGACTTCAGAAACCCCACAATACAGTGACTACATAAAAAAATGATGCCATTTTGTTGCTTCCATGGTTGAATCTCTTCAGAGGTTCTGGTGTGGCTTCCTTGAAGAAAGCTGCTGAAGAGAGCAGCCTGTTCTCAGTTCTCAGGGGATTTTAAATGTCAGTCTCAGTGAGAGCCTGCAGGGAGGACACCAGCTAACATATAGATTATATTTCCGTCCGATCTTGTGGAGTTTTCAACGATGGCTCTTTCATGTGCATTCAAATACCTGCATGTCTACTAAACTGTTGACAGAGAGATAGAGAGAGATAATCACAAGGAAAGATCACAACCCTCAACCTGTGCAAAAAAGCTCATGTCCAAATTCAGTTTGTAAGGATGACGAGGCCTTCAAAGCCTGCCAAAAGGACAGGCAACATCAACTGACAGAAGACCACCTGCTTACCCCCCTTTCCACCCACACAAAAACACATATTCTCACAATCAGAGTGTGAAGACATTACAGTTACCTGATGATTAAGGAGACATGCTGAAACATTATGAAAGCGTCTTAAAATGAATAATGGTAGAGATACATTAAAGAATTCATAAAATGAGTCTGTTTGTCCTGATGAGCTGCCAGATGATGTATTGTTTCCCTTATTTTTCTTTACAAATCATAAAAAAATGATGAATGGATGTTGAATTACACCAAGGCCAACGTGAGCAATGAGCAACAGAAGGTCTATCATTTCATATTACTATATATTAAAAATGAGGTGGAAAAATGTTAAAAATGCAAGTGGAAGGGCTTTGACATTCTGAGAAATAAATAAACTGTATTTTTGGCACGGCTAGAGTGGCATATTTTAAAAATGATCCAAATCAATGCAGCAGAGGCCCAACTATTCAGACTTTCAGCCCCTAGTATGACACCATAACACTCAGTCCTACATTTCCCACAATGCAACTCCCTGACTGCTAAACTATGTTTTTCAAACTGCGTACTGCCACGTTGTAATGCAGGCTTCGTAATCTCCAAGCGTAAGCTGAGACACCCCTAATGACATCACCAAGATGATTTAGGCGTACATTGGAAAGCTCCCCCAGAGCCACAGAGGACATTATAATTGTCTACGACGGGCTGAGCAGCACGGCTTGTGACAAGTAAACTCATCTTGATGTGCCTCTTTAAAAAAAACATCCCATCCACTTGAAATGTATTTAACGCTGGTCCAAAAAGTGTTGCTGACTTACTTCGTCAGATCCATGATGAGAAGTTAAGATAGATTAGATCAAACTCTGATATTGATCTCTGTGGGAAATTAGGTAATGAAATTAGGTAATGGAGTACATTATTCTTTGTTTTCATCACTGTGGTGCTGAATCGTAGAGCAGCCGTCTGTTCGTGAACACTGGGGAGCAATTGTCTCTTCTGCTTCTTCATCGTTCCCAGTACATCATAACCCCCAGATTCATTTCTATTAATACCGGAGGGCCTGTTTGTGTGGCGAAGGCTCGTCGTCATAGCTCATCAGAAGTTTTGAATGCTGAGGCTGTTCACACAACAGTCATGAAGTTGGAATGAGTGAGATACAAAGTGGTTTGGAGTCCTGTGAACAGTGTCAAATCTCACCTGACAGCTACTCTGGCCAAAAGGGGGTTTGACAGAACCACATATATTGAGAATCTAACAACGCTGGTGTGTACACAAAGTGGGTGTACAAATAACCATCGAGGACACCACTGCACCTTTTTTTGAAAGCTGAGACATTTCAATTTCAGAATGCAAATGGCTTGAGATTTCTACTGCTGAGGGGTCGTGTCCTGCAAAAATCAAGACTCACCTCCTGGAGAGCAAAACAATCCCTGCACACATGCAGTTTCAAACACAGAGGATTTAATCTCAACTGAGCATTAATTCAAACCGAGGCACGATGACTCTGGTCGTTAAGTACTGGCTGAACAATTTGAGGAAAATGTGTACTTGTGATCTCTGATCTAAAATTGTTTTTCCATAAATAAAACTTCTGGCCTGTATTTGTGGATGCAGTACTAAAATATATATGACTGTAGCATAATCACAAATGTATCTTGTTTCTATAAATAGAATCTGACAAAATACTGCAGATGCTTGTGTTTCAGCCAGAAAAAGTCAGCTTCTAAGTAAACCTGCCTACTGCTCTGTCTTGTTTAATTTTAGCCAGTATTTACTCAGATGTTACATTAGTGGTATACTTTGACTCTGCTCTAAAATATTTCAGTTATGGTGATATTGACAAACCGTTGCAAAGACACGTCTGGCGGTGTTTTTAAATCTGAATAAGCCAACAGCTAACAGCACAGCACTGTGGCTTAACCCTAACTTAGCTTCACTGACTGACTGGACAAGCTGCTTTCATGGAGTTAAGCTTGAAACAGCAGAATGTTCCCTCTGACATCCTGTTTGCCAGCTGTCTGTCATTTACACTTGGCAACGGCCAAGCTAACTGCTAGCTATCTGTCTGAAATTGATGTGATGCAATTACTTAAATCGTTTCTGCAGAAAAAGACGAGCCCCTGTCGATCTGATGATACGGAGTGGTGTGTTGTCTTCCACCAAACAGCCTTCGACCAAATGCACAGACACTGCATGAAGAGAGGATATTACCCAAGCAACGGGCAAGATATCTTTTTCTATTGTTTAATCAACTCACAGAAAGCAATGACTGAATTATGACGGCTATTATTATAGAGGGTGAAATCAGCAGGCACCAGCTGAAGCCTTCATCACCACCTTCAATTATGCAACTTATAATTAAAATCGTAGCCCTTGCAATTTGAAAGTTACACTCTTTCAAATCAAAGAAGTGAAATCAATAAGAAAAAAAAACAAAAAAACAATGAATAATTCACCTGTACTATCAGTAATAACATTGTACTCCGTCTGTTAATAGCTGAGATCTGGAAATCTGCGGCAACAATGCAAATAAGACGTCTGACATGGCAAGAAACACAAGCAGACAAAATATAATACAGATTTTAAAGGATCCTCCAGGTTAGCCAAAACTGCCAACATTTTGGGTGCACTTTTACCTACAAATGAAGTGGTTTAGATGAACTGGCTAAGCTGATGTCTTATGTACGAACTGTATGTTTGTATGATGTTATCATGACCC
>JAPZEA010000012.1:28361916-28373312 GCA_029783685.1 Heniochus monoceros | reverse complement strand
CTCTATTCCATCATGGAGCCTGATCACACTCATGGTGGTCTTCTGGATGGCTGAAGCTACTGTAGCCCACTTGTTGTCCGTGGTCATCCTCTTCTCCACGATGTAGTTGGACACCTCAGCACCACCATCATCTTTGGGTGGCCCCCACTCCAAGGTGATGCCATCAGCGGTGATCTCGTCAAACTTAATGGGTCCGGTGCAGATGCCAGGCTTGCCAACCACCTTCAGCTGGAACTTGCAGTCCTTGGAGCCGGCACTGTTCTTGACATTGATGGTATAGGTGTCGGCATCTCCTCTCTGGCAGTCTCTGACCAGCAGAGTGGTGACACCCTGAGATGCCTCCACGCACATCCTGCCAGTGTCTCCAAGCATCACGTCGCCTTTCTTCCAGGTGGTGGTGGGGTAGGGAATTCCGATGATGGGGATGTTGATACGTGTGGTGCTGCCCTCCTTCACCACATAGCAATTGTCATGCAGGCCACTCAAGTTGCAGTCAGGCAGCACTGAAATCCAAAGAAATTTGCTTATCATAGAATAGTTGGAAACAACAATTTTATGTTGTAGCAAAACAAACAACTATAACTAACAATAGCTGTCATGATGGCTGAGTCAGGTTGACTTCTTACCAAATTGGTCCTTGGCGACGACAGGGAGCTCGGTGGGTGGTCCCTCTCCGGACTCATTGAGCGCCTTAACTCTGAAGGAATACTCCTTGCCTTCAGTCAGCTCACCGATGGTGTGTGAGGTGTTCTTTCCCTTCATGATCTGCTTCCACTTCTCCTCACCTTCACTCTGCTCCAGGATATAAGCAGTAACATAGCTTCCACCGTCACTGATGGGCTTCTTCCAGCCCAGGGTGATTGAGTCCTTGGTGGTCTTCTGGGCTTTAAAGTCTGTGACTGGACCAGGTTGCTCTGAAGGGGAGGACAGAGTAGTTAGGATTGAGTATGTGTTCAATGTAGATGGGGCTGTGGGACTGGAGACAACCTCCTTCAACCTCAGGTTTGAATTTAAGGCATAGCTCTTTCCGACTTTGATATGCTTGGTATCAGGTCCAGTTCTTTTGTATTCTTTGTATTGCCTTGCTTGCTTGCTCAGGGCAGTAGCTACTGTTGTATTTAGTTAAGATTCTATAATTAAAACCCTAAACATGTTTTTTATATAGTGTGATGATTCCACTAGTTTGAAACTAGAACAAAATTTGACTACTTATGGGAAACATGAATATTGTAAATGAATAGAAAAAAAGGATTCGGATTTAGAAAATAGCAACAATGACGTGTAGGTACCTGAGGCTCGGACGCCCTTTACTGTGGGCTGGCAGGCTGTTGACACAGGTACCATGAAACACTCCTCCTGTCCCCATGCAGTATTTATCCAGGTCTTTATGTGGGTTTTTATTTATTAATCATTCAATTCGAGTCCATTTGAAAGGCAGCCTGATTTTCTAAAGAGCTCATTTCCACTCTGCAGTGCCGGAGGTGGTCAACGGTAACATGCTGACAGCCACAGTGGTGGGTCTGAATGCCTGGGTGGAGTATGAGTTCAGGGTGGTGGCCCGCAATACCGTAGGCCTGGGGGAGCCCAGCCCAGCCTCGACCAAGACCAGGACAGAGGATGCCAGTAAGTGAAAGTTAACACTTCACTGCACACACACACACATACACTTCACAAAATAGTCTTGAAGGATCTGTCTCGATCGTAAAATTATTACAGTCTTTCACTATATATTTTAACCAGAGTATTGAGTTTATTACTTCTAAAAAGTATGTTTATTTTAATTTTCTGATGTTTTTCATTTGTAATAATTAGTTGGCACATGGTAGTGGAGCAACAATTCCGTTGCACCACCTTTGAGGTGGAAAAAAAACACACTGGCAAGTGTTTGATGGGCTGCTGAAAATAAAAATGTCCTGACAGCTCTGATGGCACTCCGGCTGCATTTTAATTGACTTTTCAAGCTGTGATAGATGCAAAATTGTCGAGGAAAGTCAAAGAAGCAAAATACAACATACATGAGAGATTTTACGACTTTGGAGAAGTGCTTTCCTTGCTTCCTTGCTTTTTGCTTTCCTGGTAATATTTATAGACCAATCCCAGAGCTGAGATCACCTTTGAGACATTGTCCTATGTGTGGAGGTCGCTCATATAACTTGTGTAACTATATTTTTCATCAAGGAGTGGCTTTTTGGCTGCATCTTATTTGGTTAAATAATATTTAAGAGTTACATATATCACTATAATAATGATAAGATTTGGCAAGGAGTGTCTCTTTTTGTACGCAGACTTCAATTAATGAACACACAGGCAGAAACACGCGTGCTAAAAATCCAGGTTCCCACACCTATTTTTCCAGGTGAGAATACCCACGAGGTATTGGGATCTCAGTTCGACCCTAATAGACAACCATACATGAGCATCAGACATAAATGCTGCAAAAAAACATTTGCTGACACATTAAATGCGATGCTCCACTTACTAAAGGATACTATAAGGACGTGCACAAATGCTCCTCCATCTCCACAGTCGGCTTTGCCCTCACACTGCAGTGCACAAACAGCTGAGCGGGAATAGGAGCGGAGTGAGTCGAGTCGAATGTCATTTGCAAAATACTGCAGATCTCGGCTTGGTGTTTATAGACAGTGACATTTGGGCAATACCAGTAATTCGCTATTTTGTGAAATATTTGCATTTGCACAGAGTGAGGGATTTGTGGGGTGTAAACTAGAAGACAGTTTCTGCAGCAGGCACCCTTGTCATATGGCTACAAGTATAGTTGAGGCTTGTCGTTGAGCTTTGTAAACTGTGTTCTAATTGCTCCCCTCTGGGCTTTACCTCTCAGTTCCTGATACAGCACCCACTGATGTCGGAGGTGGAGGCGGCACAAAGTCTGAATTAGTGATAACATGGGAGGTAAGTCATCTGTCACATTTTACTGTTCTCTCCATGGCCGAGTAATGGTTTTGCTTAATTGTGCAGAATTGAACGGAGCAATTTTATGACCCACATTAGAGCGACACACCTCTCCTCTGGCACAGCCTCCGAGTGCCATTTCTCCCTCCGAAAGCAGGGACAGAGAGCACTTCCTCTGAAGAGTTTTGCACTTTAGCCACAATTACATAGCCGTGAAGGGGGAAAAGATAAGGCAAAAGGTGATTGCACAGTGTTCTGGGCAGTAACGGCAAAGAAAGAGGCTGTGTCTAATCACAGAAGCCCTTGTCGAGGTAGAGCGCGGAGACGGGCCTGTCTGTTTCTTCGTCTGTATGCGTTTTAATATCACTATAGTTTTGTGTTTTGCTCCCAGCCTGTTCCCGAGGAACTGCAGAACGGTGAGGGCTTCGGCTACATCATCGCCTTCAGGCCTGTGGGCACGGTCACGTGGACGCGAGCGGTTATCTCCACGCCTGGCGTGTCGCGCTACGTCTTCCGCAACGACACCATCCCACCCTTCTCGCCTTTCGATGTGAAAGTGGGGGCGTACAACAACCGAGGGGAGGGGCCCTTCAGCTCGATTGCCACCGTGTACTCAGCAGAGGAAGGTACGATACAGACTTGACAGCCCAGCACAGAATGATGCTTAAACAAGCTATAATCTCTCTCCTTACAAATATGACCTTGGAATAGTAATGATGAAATGATTTTTTTTCCCACTGCTGTTATTTCCCTCCCCTCTCAAGCTGGGAATGTCAACTTCATATTAGTTATCATGCTGGTAGATTACAGGAAATCCTAGCAGACACTTACAACACCATGCTGTCAGGGAGGTATTCTGTTAATTGAATTTGCTGGGCAGATAGTCTTCCCTTATGTCAGTCACAGATCCCATTAAAAGAGAGCTGGGGAAATAGCTTTTCAGTGAAACTACAGGTCTATCCTGTGCCTTCCCTCTTATTGCTATTAGTGTGTGTGATGGTGTTGGATGAGTCTCTGGGATTCTCACCAGCGCTCTATTTCTGCAGTCCCCAGTGTGGCTCCTAAGAGGGTTAGGACTAGAAGTGTGTCTGCAGTGCAAATTGAAGTGATCTGGGAAGCTCTCCCTGCCATCCCAGAAAGAGTGCTTGGATATGAGGTACGTTATGACTCTCTGCAAAATCATTCTTTTCTTTTTTTCTCAAATAACATGATAATTGAGCTTTTCCCTGTGGCTTGTTTATCAGCTCATAACCGTCCTTTCATTGCTCTTAAAATGAGTTTTTGCTCTGCTTTTTTAACTTATAATATTCTACTCTATCATCTCATGTATCTCCACAAAGATTTGGTTTTTAAGTGTAATAATATCATGAAATGACCTCAACACTTTGGTGCACCAACTGCAAACCCACATGAGGAAAATAAAATCCCTCATCCTTTCAAGAATGCAAAGAGGGCTTTGCTTTTTTTTTTTCCTCCCTCGGTGCTCTTTCAATATCTGTCACCTCTGGCCCTCAGCACAAAGCTCTCCAGTTTCCATAGCAGTGGCCACATTGTCCTTTTAGAACTGAGCTTATTTCTCCAAACGTGGTCCTGAAGTGGCTTTAAGCTGCTGAATCTCAATAGGCCACCAACAGTATGGATCGGGAGCTGTGGACAGCACATATATGGCACTCAGCCTTTAATTAGATGTTGTGATTGCGAATGCAATCCAGTTTCAGTTGAATTTAATCATCATTATTGCTGCTCAAAAGATGACATTACTGTAAACTGAATTCTGGTGCTTATCATACACAGCTTTAAGTGATAACAAATTTGAAATGAAATAATTTATAGCAGTAATTTCCCTGAGGGCAGACTTCACATTTCAGTTTAATTATTTATTGACTTAACTCTAAAGTCACTTAATACCAGGCACATGAATATTGAAGATGACCCAAAGCAAGCACCAAATTACTCCATTTGCTTTATCAAATATCTCTTCACCTGCACCTGTAATTGGAGGCTGATAGCGTACAAGCTAATTGTGCATGTTGTTTGACAGAGTCCTGCTTTGCTGTAGAAAGTGCTGATTTGTTAGAAGGTGTAAAGCATTTTAAAATATTTGCAAGATTTATCCATAACCTCTTCCCTTTTGATGTCCAGCGTCTTCAGACTAAAGTAAGAGCTGAGGTTCTTTTCATGAGCAAAACAGGCAGTAATCATGAATTTTTCTTCCTAGGTCAGTTAACATAGGACCCAGTAATGCCCTCTTTATATGGCCGGGGTGGTTGAGAAGAGGCTGTGCATCAGTAATTGAGACTCCACTAGTGAAAAATTTATTATTCATCATTCCTTCCCTCCCTTCCGTTCTGTAATACAAACAGCATTTCAGATTTCATGATGGAATATGAATTTCAATAATGCAGTGAAACGCACCACTAGAATCTGGGTGTTTGTGCTCGTGATTGTGACTTTTTTGTTTGTTTTTCGCAGGTCGTGTACTGGGAAGACGACACCAAGCCTGACACTGTTGGCAAAGTGCGCATATCTGGAAACTACACGCTGGTTAACATCACGTGGCTTAAAGCTAACACAGTGTACTACCTCTCTGTGGCTGCTTTCAATACAGCTTGCCCCGGGCCACAGTCGGCTCCCATCAACACCACCACAAAGAAACCACGTGAGTGCGTCCCAGAGGGGCATTGAAACCATTTCTAAATGCTTCTCGTTCATGAACCGTGTCTCTCTCAGATGACGTCGCGCTGTCCTCAACATGACAAGCGTAGCATTTCTTCAGCTTCAATCTGATGAGAGCTTTCCATTTACCTTGGGGGGACAAAAGCAAAAGGAAGAGGAGATAAATCAGTGGGTTGAGGGGAACATAGCGACAGAGACAATTTAGGTTTTTCAAATCGAGAAGTGATGTTAAAGTTAAACTAGATAACTGCTGCACAAGCTGGATTCTTTGACATTTAGGGATTTCACCCCTCAGACATTCTGCAATTTAAGTGAAAAAGTAACCCTAGCACGCTCATGTTTCATGACACCATTATTAGGGTCCAGATTTCTTTGGCCATATCTCTTTTTCATTTCCTGTGGCCAGAGATGTGCAGCCAGTGGCCATACAGCACTTGACACCACAGTTTTATTTGGGAAAATAGTGAGAATTCTACGGCGGCCCTGAAAGCTCAATGCATTGCAATGAAAAAAAAAAAAAGCAAATAAATGAAACACAAGCATATGAAGAGGATGCCAATCAATCTGAAAATGTGTAGCATTCAGGAAAAAGATATACAGTGAGAAAACATAACCAAACACATAAAAACAAAAACAAGCACATCTTGGTACTCTTGGTACACGTTATCTGTCCATCCATCTGCACCAGCAGGCTGTACATCCACCCATTCCGTTCTCCTGAACACCTGGAGGGAGTTTCATTACATCTGACACAAGCGTCCAGTTGGACTCGAGGCTGAACTGATTAGAATTTGGTGGGGCCAAGGTCAAAGGTCACTGTGACCTCACAAAACACAGCTTTGGCCATAACTCAAGAATTCATATGCTAATTCTGACAAAAGTTTATACAAATGTTGAAGCAATGAGGTTAAAGGTCAGCTTCACCGTGATGTTGTAATGTTCTGCAAAAACACTTTTCTGTCCATCATTCAATGCAGTAACTCAGGAACAGAAGGCACATTTCGTCGGATACTGAATTGGTGACACTAATCTTGGGCGTCCACCTTGAAACTGTGCTGATTGTAGAGATCTTCTGTGCTGTCGCGTTGAAGATGTGTGTGAAGCATCCACGTTTTACAATTTGTAGCTTCTTTGCAGCAGCATCCATATTTGAAGCATTGTAGTCCAACACAAGCTCAGTGGTTCTGCTGATATTAAGCTTCAGGCTACACCATGTGATGAAGCTCTCTATCAGTCCTCTGTACGCCTCTGAAAAATATTCTCTAAGTGAAGACGACATGTTCCTCATTCAGTTATTCACTTTAATCATACATACATAGAGTCAATATAGTGATAACTTCCATTTAGCTAAAAAAAGACACTTAATACCTTTTATTAAATCCCTTCAAAGTCTTCACTTCATATATTAGTCTGCACAGATATGGATGTAAATACAACTGGACTGGTTGGTGGAGGCGTGCAACAGCAAGGCGGTAATTGTAGTCTCTCTTTGCCACACTTGTTTCTAAATGCTTGCTCATTTTGTCAAAGAGATGAAAACATTTTCTTTATTTTCTCTTGTTTCATCCAGCGTGTTGAGCTCTCAGGGCAACCTTAAAATTGACTCTGTCTTAATTAGAGAGGGTGCCGTGCTGCAGCCTCAATTTATTATTCAGACTGATAAGATGGAGGTTTTTCTTATCAAAATCGTTCCAAGTGGAGCTACTATACAAAGCAGTTGCTCCACTGTAAATTGTTTTATATACATGCATTGCTTTAGAAAGCCAAACACAGGCAATAGTTATGCAGCATATCTCGTGGTGTACATTTACCTCCGGTTCTTTCTCTAGCTCCAGATCGGGCTCCACTCAATATACAATGGACCATGATTGGCTCCACACTCACGCTGCACTGGGATCCTGTAGTAGCTATGGAGACAGAGTCAAAGGTCACTGGATATTTGGTACGTCCCAATTCACTGCAAAACTCTGATTTATCTCCAGAATCAAGGATGACGGTTTCTGCATTAGTTCATTTTTCTGCGTCGCCCTCTCCTGCTTCAGGTGCTGCTGAAGAGACATCGCTATAATGACATTAACACTTTGCTGACCAACAAAACGACCGTGGAGCTCAGCCTGTCCGCCAGTGACAACTATCTCATTCAGATCAAGGCCATGAGTGAGGGTGGCGAAGGTGTGGGCAGCGAAGCCATCCACATCCATAAATTAAGTGAGTTTATTGTTGTCTTTCCTTCTTTATATCATTTCCTTTTTTTTTCACAGATAAAACTTACGTGAGGATTCAATAATTCAGTGACAACACTTAATTTTCCTTCATTGCATCCCTTTCCAACCATGTGCAATAGACTTATTTCAAGTGCGAGAAATGCGACCTTTTTAGAAATGCGTGCACGGTGTCATCCATCTCTGCCATTGGGTTATTATTCCTTGTTGACTGGCTGCACAGCGCTGCAGCATATAAAGCAGTTCTGTGCTCCCATCCCGCTGCTGTGCAAAATTGTGAGCCAGTCAGTCAGTTTGCCGCTCTCCTCTTTGATGTGATGCGAACTTTATCTTCTCAGGATACTTACATAGCCTCTCCTGTTGAAAGCCAGTCATAATGTAGATATGTAAAAAAAATCACAGTTGGCTTTTGATTTATGATGACTTGTCAGAAATTTAGAGGATAGCACAGCAGAGTGCAGGTTTTCTTCTTTTGATTGGAGGGGTATTTCTGGTTCTTCAACGAGCTGCTCTGCTGGTTTTTTGTTGCAGGCATGGGAGCACGGGGATCAGGAGCGATCCGCCTCAGCCCATTGTACCTCTCTGCAGTCCTCATCAGTGCACTGCTCTGCTCCGTCTGGTGATGTCTAATCAGAGCCCACGGAGCGCCCTCCCTCCCCCGCCATCCCTTCAGACAGCCTGTCCTATGTAAACCCTCCACTGGACTGGCACAAGGCCTGGGCTTCAGTGGCAGGGCTGGGAAAGACTGGAAAGGACTGGACTCCACCGAACTCTTAAAGGGACCATGCCACTTTCTTTTAAAGGACCATCAGATAGAGACGTGATGATTTGCATGCATGATATCTTTCGGTATTTCTTCCAGCGTCGTAAGTGCCACCGTGCTCTAGGTTTCATTTTAGAGGTTATGATGTCTACATGACTTATCTTCTTAGTATCTTTGGAGATACTACTGCCTTAAAACCCATTTACACGTACAGTCCATACCAAAGTAGGTGACAGAGGCTGCTTGCTTTATGGTTTCTTTAATTCTATATAAAAAAAATATTTTGCAAAAAAGTGAATTCACAAGAATTTTTCTTCTCAAGGTCAGCTTCTAAGCAGTTGATTGGCCATGGGTTGCATCCATATTTTATTGTCTCAAAAATAAATCTTAAACTAAATCAGTTCCATTGATAGAACATTAACTTATATCCACAATTATCACATTTTTTGCAGCTTTTGCCAAACGAAGCATCCATTGCAGGCTTAAAAGTTTTCCCAGGCTTTGTCAGATATATGAAAGATACACAGCAAATTGATCAACTGTGCATCAAACCCACTCATCTCTGTGTACTGAAATAACATTCGGTCTGTCCGAGAGCCACTGGCTCTTGAGCTTAAGGCCTGTCTACGATGATCTGATAGATCCTGGCATTTGCCCTCTATCTCATGCTCCTCTAAATAATAAATGCCTATCACTCTCTGCATTCTCAGTCTAGCAAAAAAAAGCCGGGATTGCAGAGTACGGAGACGTGTGGTGTTACTAAGTCAAGCAGATCCCATGTGTACTGCTCCTCCTCTACATTTAGACGACCTGTGTTCTAGATACGTATATCATATCACAGAACATGTACCATCTACACCCCAGATGACCAGCTGGCCCAGTGCACAATGGACTACAGGATAACAGTGCCTTCACTAGAGCTCACTCAGATTTTTTTTCTCTTCCTTTCCTTTTCAAATAGCGTAGGAGAAAGATTCATGTTGCAGAAGAGGCATTGTTTGCTTTTCTTTCCGAAGAAATTAGTGAGGAAGGACAGGAAACTCAGAATGTAGAGGAAGCCCATTATTGGAAAGGGTATGTTGATTAAATTTTCATTGAGACAAGTACACCGGGACAAAAAGGGTTGGAAGCTTTAAGAAAGCCACAATGGATTGAGATATATGTCGGAAATTTTGGTTTTAGTATTTATGGTCTGTGGTATAATAAATGTATGACTCCATCTGTGGCATAATTTATGGGCTATTAAGGCATCAGAATAATTGATGCCAATACCACGGTGAAAGAGCCCTGACTGGAAATGGAGCGAAAGGCATGGCTGTCATTTTACCCCCATCCCATTACAGTCTATTGGACACATACCAGACTGAACAGTAACAAAAGAACATTGCTAGTATGCTGAGGGAGCTACTTTTCACGCCCTTTTATCACACGGATGAGTCTGTCAAAAGCCACCCAAGTAAGAGCTGAGGTGTGATTACTGGGGTCCTGACAATGTTCACGTGGATGTGGAAGGATACAGTCAACTGAACTGCTACACATTACTGTGCCTTTGCTGAACGTGGGGCTGTGTAGGTCATTAGCTCAGAGGCTGTCGTTGTCTGTATTTTGCACTCTCTACCCCCCCAACCCCCCCGCACCCCCCACCCCAAAGTCGAATGAAAGCACAAGGAATTGATGCAAGGTGACTGGATGTCCTCACTTAGCCGTCTGAACAGGTGTGCGGACCCCAGAGGCCTCGTAAAAAGTCCAAACGGCCGACATAATCAGGCTGTCCTATCTGCTCCTTGACTGGTTTCATAAAGCTCTGCGCTCGTTGATTAGACTGCTGCGGACCAGTCAATGGGATATTGATTTTCCTGCCCCATTATTACGGCTGTCACAATTCAGCTGCTTGATTGACTGATGGCTGCTTTCTTATTGCACTCGTTCTGTTGTGTTACAGTCAATGATGTTTCAGATGTCCTCCACTAGTTTTCTCCCTATCGGACAACGTCAAAGGCATTCTTTTTTCTGTTGTTTTGGGTTTGCTTTTCCTAGACATCTCACTGTATTTGCTCAGTTATTTCTCATATTTTACAAGTATTTTGTAGTGTAGTGGTAGATTGTGACTTTGAACTGGAGTAGTGAGCTGAAATCGACTGGCTGGTTGATTCTTTTGAGTTACATGTCAAACACAACCACTGTTGGGCTGTCGTGCCCCAGCAGTAGTACTTCTGTGTCTTTCTTTCCAACAGCATAAAAGCCCAGTCACACCAGCATTTACAGCACTAAAGTTTCTTGGCAAAATCACTTCACTTCAATGGATTTGCTGTGATCAGCGGATTGACTCGTGGGGCTAATCTGTAAATTTTCTGCGTGGAGTTCAACTTCGGTGAAGTTTTTTGTGCCGTTTACCAACAGCAAACCATTTTGACATTGCTTACCTTTGAGGGAAACATAGAATCCAAAATGGAGGACGCTAACGTAGCTTATTTGCTGTGTTGCACAATCCGCTTTCATTTAACCGTCCTCTGTTTGAGTATAACCTGCTTCATGAAAGAGATATGGTTTTTAGACCAGTTTTGATGGTACAAATATCTTTTGAATAAACTGTGTGAACTTAATGTCCCGTTATTTACCAAACTAATGAGCTTGCTAACTGACAGCGAGCTGGCTAGCTAGTGTGGAGAATTTTAAAATATATATGTACAATCCTGAGAGCAAAAAGACTGACTAGAACTAGCATTCTCCCGCTGTCTAGTGTGTTTAGCCGTTAGCTCGACAGCTTCAGTAGTTCACAAACTAGCCCTGTGAGTATTCACTGTGTCACCGAGCCTCTAGCA
>JAPZEA010000012.1:28237495-28248781 GCA_029783685.1 Heniochus monoceros | reverse complement strand
TGGGGGAGTGTGATAGCAGATGGCTGTTCTCTAACTGAGCTACAGGCCGGTATGAATCAGCACATGAATGCCTCCTTGTTCAGCCAGACATTTTTCTCATAAAAACTCAGAGCTGTGTTTGCTTTCGCTAGCCACTCCGCAAGCTGAAAACTCGTAGCGCTCTGGTCAGGATCTGCCCGTGTTTGCCGCCAGGATTAGATGAATAAGTTCTGATTCAGTGTTACAGCGGGACTGGTCTCATATGAAGGGCTCTGCTCTGCAGCTCCGGCTTATTCTCTACTCGTGTTTTCAGACAGCTGATTCATTGAGCACTTACATGTTATTTGGAAAATGTTTGCATGTTTACCGTGCGAACGCAATCCCGGCCTTTGTTTCTCTCTTCAGAGCTCCAGCATTGAGCAATGCTGGAGCTCTGGCAAGAGTTAGTTGCTGTGTAGTTTCCTACAAAAGTGACCTTCCACTTCCTTCAAGCCTCTTTGCTTGTGCAACACAACTAAGCCATAATGTCACAATCCCAGAATGGCCGTGCCTGAGCTCTCGGAGAGAAGGGGATGTTTTCGGTGTGGGCTTGTGAGTGTGAAAATAGGAAGAGAATGGAGACGCCTGGGCTGCTGTTGTAAATGTCGCCTTGTAAATCCTCAGCAAACATTCTTAGGTCGCCGATGGTGAACAGCAACAACTACTTTAAAATAAACTGACATTGGGAGAAGCCACTTCTAATGTGGAGGACAAGGTTGTGTGTGTGTTTTTGTACAGAGAGGGGGTTAGTGAGCAGGAATGTGCCCCAGTTAAGACAATGTTTGTACAAATATATACACTGGATGTCCTTTAAATTGAAAAGTGGAGATTGGGAGGCTAAAATTCAACAGGACGGCCCTTTCATTCTGTGTCAACTCCTCGATGCAACAAGGCCTCTTAAAACGCAAACCAAAAATAGCAGGCGTGTTCGTGCCGGCACCGTTTTGTAACAGATGATGAAAGTTGGATTAGCTGGCACTTACCTCTGTTCATTTAACCTGTTTGAGATGCATAATGTATTTTTGCATGATTATCTTGAGGAAGAGCAGGAGGAGCGTGGTGGAGAAATGCCAGGGGCCACAATCAAGCGTGTCTGAAATGCAAAATAGGCTGCTCTAAATACAGCTACTTTATTAGCAAAGGATATAAAATTGAAGACTCACCCTGAGACTTTGTAACTCGCTGCACCCAGATCAGATCAGCTTTATTGTGTTTGACACAACCTGTTCCCATGACCATATTGCTGCAGCCTATACTAANNNTTCAGAGAATTGATGGGAATTTGGCCTTGTGGCTGAAGTTAACTCCGCTGTAGATGTTTAAAGCTTGAGGAAAAAAAAAGTTTATCTCATTGGTGCTGCAAAATAAAGCATTTTATCTTAAAATGCCAAGAGCAATTTAAAATATGGAACTGTGACGCTCTTTCAGGCAGCACATCTGCAGTTTCTTACTTGTCACTAGCTGTATGAGTTGCGAGGTTACCCACAGTGAGCCACTAAACACCTCAAACCTCCCCACAGTTACTTAAGTATCAAGTCACAAGGCCAGAGACAGCATAAAGCACAGCCAGACAGCACTTAGCAGTGACTGACAGAAATGTGAAGTGAGCCGTGTTGGAGGCGGGTCTGAGGCGTGCACGTCAATGAGCCTTTATTTGTTTCTGGTGTCCAGGCCAGCATCCAAGGCAGGGAGGAGTGAGATATTTGAAACATTTTGGGGGAAATTGGAAGCAAAACGCCGCCTTTTGCAGAAAATTAGCTGCTTCACTTTTTCCTTTTAGACAGTGCAGATATTATTCTGATCCCTGGAAGGCTGCGATGACATTAAAGCTTAGTTTCATTATGGCTGATCCAGTAAGTGTTCTGTAATGCTCTCTCTCTATTTTATGACATGTTGTACAATGCTGATCTCAAGTGTAATTTTACTCCGACACTTTCAGTGTGTAAGCACTGAATGAATACTTGATGACAAGGCTGATGCTTTCTGGAGTACATGTAATGTCATTGAATTCGACAGCTGTTTTCATGTCCTCCAGGAGAAAAAAATGTCAGCTTACAACTGAATTGTGCGATTGCTTAGACCTCACTGTCACTAATAAGCTGTCGCAGCACATGGCATCCTCAGCAGGACATGTGCCAAAAGTTCCTCAGGCGTTATTTCTGACCCGGAGGGCTATGAGGAACAGACATAAGAAGCTATTTCCCTAAGGAGGATCACATGTTGTTTGGCATTCTGAGGCAAGAAGCAGGCCTTTGTCAGGCTCTTTATTGGATTTCGGCCCCTGTGCAGGCAGTGTGTTTATTCCCCAGATGGGCAAGCCGAATGTGGCCCCGCTCTGTTTCTCCTGTCCGGCCCTAGACAGGATGAATCCACCCCAGGCTAAGCGGGACAATCCTAGCAGCAAGCCACATTCCTGTGCCCCGTGGTCCAGCTGAGGCAGGAGCAGGACATTAAATCAAATCTAACTTTAAAGAGTCCATAATCAGCTTCTGGTGGTAGCCGCTGCCCTATGCAGAGCTGGTTTTAAGAAGTGAGGACAAGCACACCTTTGTTTTCCACTGCTCTATACGGGGGGGAAAAAAAAGGATTTTAAGACGTGGAGTCGTCTCAGTCGAGAGATGGTGTGAGCCAGAAGGCTGCTTTTGTCTCTGTCCCCCACCACACGCAGAATATTGTATTTTCCACTCAGTTTAAACAGCTTGGGTCCTCAAAGGCAGGCCGACACTTGATGATTTTCGTGGAGACATACAGTCTGGGCCCACTGTAAATGTGTTTGCTCTGCTCCAACACAGTCTCACCCAGCTCCTCGTTCACTGGAGCTAGTGGGTTAATTTATGGCTCCTAAAAGGTTTAAAGGGGGCAGAAATAGACAGGTGTAATTAAGGCTAATTTTCCTGCCAATCAATCACAGGCCTTGTGTAAATGGATCAGTAACAATCGGCTCAAGTTGCTCTGCCAGCTGCTTCTCATGTCAGCCCCTGACCCCCAAGCACAGACTGCCCACCGACTCCTAATTAACTACCCTCAATTAAACCCTAATAGGCTGATTAACAGACCCTTAGTTGTGCCGTAATGGCCCATCGTTTCCTCCCAGTGCCCCTCTGCAATGCATCCCGACTGCAGCATGTTAATCACTGCCCACTCTCTCTCTGCCTCTCTCTATCTCTCTCTCTCATTATCTCTCTCCAGCAGGACCCAGACTGGTTTTGCACACTTGACACAAGCGTGTTTCCAAAAGTTTGAAGCCATTTTTAGGTAAATAGATTGATGGACATGGATAGTAATAAAAAAAAAAAAAACTGAATCTAATTAGCTTTTTTATGCACATTTCCCAAAAGTATGTGATAGCAGCTGATCATTTTCCATTGGCTCTTGTATGATCAGTGTAAGATTTACATTTTCTAATAAAACAGGCCTAGGAATTATTAGTGCAAACAGTTAAATTTCCTTGTAACAAGTAGTCACAAAGTTTAAGTCAAAGTCACAATAATTACACCAATGAAACATTTCAAAACATATACAGTAACCCAGTAAAGCCACAGGTTAGTGTTGCTTTTCTGGTACATGACCACCATTTTTCACTGTCAAACTTCCCATGTTAGCAATTGATCATTGAGCTTTAAGTTCATTCTGGACCTTGTAAACAGCATTTAATAAAACGGTCTCAGCTGTTCTGAGGCTTTCAATTATAATACATGATCTTCATCAGCAGATTGAGTTTGCCAAATTGTCATAAAGAACAGTTTTGTCATTTTGTCTGAGCTATCCAGGGACTTGTTGTCCATGTTGGCTTCAATGTTGACAGCTTTTGAAAGCTCCAGAATAACTATTAGAGTTAGAGAGCTGTCAAGTTCTCCTGCGAATGTGGGCATGGACTTGTTAAGTATTCAGTTTCCTGTCCCATTTCGATGTATATTTTAGATAAAAATATATCGCATACCGATATCTCTCTGCCAGTGACAACAATCTGTCCACATACCAAGAAAGCCTGCGTGCGGCTGAGAAACTCTACCACAGTTTAATATGTGCGTCAGCGCTGCAGTCTAGTCTTACGCCAGTCTTCCGTTCAACTGCACCAAAAATAGCACAGCATGTCAATGTAGCTTTCTCAATGTTTGAGATGATCACAGTAGGAATCTCTCACGGGAGCAACACAGAAATCGGAAACAGTGGCACAGTCCTAAAACCGTCAGCTTAATGAAAGTGTTGACAGTTTTCACCAAACGCGCGCTCCATTGTGTAGACCACAGTTTAAAACTCTGTGTTACTACATTTAAGAAGTTGTAAATCTTCCTGCTGGGTTTCTGCTGCAGAGGAGCCAGGAATCTTTCCTTTCTCATCTCTGTCTGAGCTTTAGGGTCAGTCAGCAGAAATGACTCGACGCAGTGAAATACCTCACCGTGGTTGTTTTTTTTGCCAAATAAACTAAGAGTGCTCAACATTAGGCCCTATAACGCTAGTTTATCCCACTCAGAGCTGATAGATAAAGGCATTATGGCAAACATAAAAACTAAATGGGGACTGGTGATTGAGGGAATGCGCCATGCAGGGAAATCAATTAAGTGGAGAAACAGCCTGCCAAGCCTCGGCAGTCGACTTAGACATAAATCACAAGACGCTGACATGAATGCAGCTTTGTTGGTCCAATTTTTATTGTTACATTTTATAGGAAACTTGTTTTTTTACAGAAATTCAGTTCAACAATGCCCTCAGTTGTATCTCTTTTGACACAACAACTAGCTCCTCGTGAGTCTGTTTTATGACCAGTTCGAACCATTATGGTGATGCACGGAGGGACTTTCCTGTTTTATTACACAGATTCCATCTCTCACTTGTTGGCGGCACACACTGTGACACGTGTGTTTGTTTCTATGGAAATGGCTATAGGCTGACAGTGATTTAAACATGGTTTGTGTGGCATTGTGTGATCCAACATTGGTCCCTCAGCAGATTATAGGCTATGGATTTCCCTCATCAATCAGAATGCCAGAGTAAGCTTGTCTTCAACTCATATGGAACCGTTACAGTTGTTGCTCCAGTGAGATGATGAAGTGGACTTCATTTCTTTTCCCCCTGCTCTGTGTGACTTTAATCTCAGCTCGCTGTTAATCACACAGAGCAGGTTTGACTTTTTTTGTAGAGTGGTGTCACCAGTGCAACAGGAGAGTTCCTGAAATCTGAGTTTTTCAGCCTTTTTTATGCTCCCCAAACTCTGTCTGCCCTCAAGGTCTCAGTGTGTTCTATTTTGAAGCACTTTGACTCATCTGAACTTCTAACACGATGAAGCTTGTTAGCTGGTTCCTCAGAGCTTCTCAGAGAAGGTGCAAGACCGACAATTAGCAAGGGCAGGAGGGTAATAAAAAGGAGTGCAGGGTCAGAGCTAATAATATTAGCATTAGTGCTAGCTGCTTCCGAGCATTCAGGCTCTTTACGTTCTCCGCGAGGTGACGTGATGTGCCTCAGTTTGCTGCCTTCACTGTAGAACCGGCGATGACGGCCACACAGCGCATGATGAATATGGTGTGGCGAGATATGCGGTCCATTCAGCAGCCGAGTACACTCACTCTCAACTTAATGCAAATAAATCCGACCAACTCAGTGAGTTTTGGTCACAAAACTCAGATCAAATTGATGGAGTAGGCATTTAAGATCAGATTTAAAAAGATTTAGCCATTGCGTCACCTATTTCTCACCACAAATGTTTTCAGAGGCAGATTCGAATGGACTGTGTGTAGGCTGTGATGTTTTTGCTATAAGAACTACCTAACTTATAGTGTGGAAAATGCCATCTGATCCCCAGTTGGCAGCTTTTTATGCATTCTGTTATACTGTGTTTGTTTATTAGACAGGTACAATACTTAAACTCTGTCCTTAAATAAAGCACAGTCCACCACCCGGTCCTAGCGTCCAACACCTTCTGTTCCAAAGTCCATGAAATGTCTTTATTTACTCGAGCGTCGGACACATTGTGTGATGTGCAAAGGAAAAACAGCAGGACTTTTCTGAAATGTATGGCTCTCTCACATCTGAAGTGCCAGTCTGACCTTCAGAGCAGAGTCTGAAGCTGTTCTTACGCGAGCCTAATTAGGCTGTATACGCCGCAGTACTGCGGCTGTGGCCGATACTGCTGCCAACAGATGTTAGGTTTCATTTTGTTAGGTTCCATTAGGACTTAACAGATGCAAAACACACAGGGTTGACATCACCGTACATAATTGTCCCTCCTGTACATGACAGATGTTCAGTAATGTCGAAGCTAATTGGAATACATCAACACACATTTCTTTGAAAGAACCATTGCACTTGTGCCTTAATGGGACGTATTATGTACAGTAGTCCTGCAGTGCAAGATTCCTACACACACCTGCTGTTTTTCCGCTCCAAACGTTAAGCAGCCGCTCTCTGTACAGTGAATGGCGTTAGCTGCCAGCAGTGCTGACCAGTTCCTTGATTTGGTACCACAGGCTGTGGTTCGACTGGCGGTGATGGGCCACAGCTAAGAAGTGGAAGCCAGGCGTCCCTTATCAAAACGTTTTCCTCACTCTTGCGACTAATCCTGACGACATATCCCTCTTTAGACTCGCCACCGCCGCCATTCTCCCCTGCCTCTCTCGAGGAGGTTCAGAGCTCCCCTCCATTCAGCAGCCAACTGGTGGAACTGGCGGCCGCTGCACCACCTTTTCTCATGCAAATGTGTGCAAATAGAAAACATTGTTCATCAGCGTGGTTCTCCGTCTCTGTTACGCCGCTTTGCTCTGGCCTTTCTCTTGTTCCCCTGAGAGAGATGTTCCCTTTCAAGTGCTACCTCTCTGTCTCATTCAAGACTTCCTCTTCCCTTTTGACAAACAGCCTGGAGGAATGGCCAGAGCCGGCTCATTGAGCAAGCTTTTCAGCTATCAGGCATAGGGAGAAAAAGAGAGACAGAGATGTTCTGCAGGCGCCTCCCTCAGACATCCCCGCTCATGTCTTATTTTTTCCTCTCCCCTCAGAGGATGAGTTATTCTATGGTGGGAAGTAAAGTGTGCTTTCTACCAATACTCCCCTTTCTCCAACAATATACAGATGCTCTCCCTGCAAGTGCACACTTCTCTGTCTTCTAATTCCACCTGCATATGTGCAGTGATATATGTCATGGGAAAATCCTAGCTTTTCCCATCACTGAATATTTGTGGACATAGCTTGTAAGAAGCCACTATGTTTTTGGATTTTTAATCACACTGTTCGGAGCCCACCCATGAGTAGCTGTTGAGTTATGGAATGAAAAATCAGAATGATTTTCTGGGTTTCAGCATGAGCTTGCAGCTTCATTAAACGGTTTCATCAAAAGCGTATGTTTAATAACTTGTCTCTCACTGATCCACTGCGCATTTTCTCCTCTCCTCTAAAACGGTACACCTTGTACCTGGGGTTGAATAGGTTGTGTCCACAAATTCCTGTAGATTAAGACATACGATAGTGCTTCGGCAGAGAAAATAACTGGCAGGCTCAGGAGAAGCCCAGGACCACCGGCTGAGAGCGCAGAGCCCTGTGCCAAGGTCAACGCCAAGGTGTCAATAAAGATACTTTCACTGGCTGCTAACAGAGGGGCGCTTTGATTAGAACCTCAGCAAGAATATGTTGCATTTAATCAGAGAGACACGCCAGCAGATGCATGGCAGCAGCCATTTTGTCTGCATCTTGGAGCGAGATCCAAGGAGATTTCCCCCTTCTTCCCTCTGTTTTCCAGCGGAGCGCTTGGCATGATTGATATGTGCAGGTGGTAAAGGACATCCCCCTGAGTAAGAGTTCCCAGCTAACTTGGAAGAGAATATTTTCCCTCCTTGCCATCCTATGAAAACAGTAGTCTCAAAGCAGAAAGCCGGAGCAGGCCAGGAAAAGAAAGAGAAGAGTGTAATTTAACGTCTAATGTCTCTAACGTCATGCCTATCCTGGCCGGACAATAGGCCTTTGTAAGTCCATTGTAGGCTCTTTTTTAACGCTCATAACACCATAAGCCCAGTTGCCTTGGGCTTACTTTTAAATACAAGGAAATTAAGCCTTTTGTCACTGTAGTTTCCACACTCCCTTCTTCTGCTACAGTTTACCCTGAAAATAAATGGAAGGAGGCTGTGAGTGCCGAGAGGGAAGACGGAAAATTATTGAAGGGTAAGGCAGGGAGCCTTTTCTCCTGCAGAGTGCTGAGGTGTTCGGGTTTATTTGTGCATCCGTGAAAGTCAGCGGAGAGTCCACACAGGCTGCAAAGAATTTTGTCTTTGGGAATATAGAACTGGGATGCAGTCACGTACTTTGCACAAGGATGAGGTTTTAAGCTCCAGTTATGGTCCAGAAGGAGACTTTGAATGTGGCTTTGTCCATTTGCTCAGAATATTTGATAGAAATTATCCTGCAGAGGGCCTTCTCTCTTTGAATGTCTTTTAGGGTCAGCGTTAGGGTCAGCGTCAACCCTGCTAACCCACCTCGGAGACTTCTGCCCCGTCTGGCTTTGCTGAGCACCAGGTCGCCACCATCTCTCAAATCCGACCTTGATTTACACCAGATATCAATTTCTCTTTTGTCTTCATATCGTATGGCATCATCTAGCCGTATTCTGCCAGGACACGCACTCTTGGTGATAACAGAACGAAAACACAACATGGAAAATATGAGAGCTCAGGAATCCAGCCACCTGAAGCAGGACTGATGTAGATAAAGCAGAAATGGGCCACATTAAGGGGAAAACTGCATCACTCTGTTTGGCTTGGAGGTCCCTTTGACTTCATTCTTTAATTTTTATTAGGAATTGTTACTTTCACACCAGCAGCCATCATCAAAAAGGATTGCTTGTAGTCTTCCTGAGAGAGAAAGAGAGAGAGAGAGAGAGAGAGAGAGAGAGAGAGAGAGAGAGAGAGAAACTGTGAACAAACAAGGCTGGTTTTAACACTGTGGCCTCTCTACTCTCCAGCCCTGCTATATCAGGCCAACAGCTGCTGTCTCTCAGCAAAGGCATGCTGACTGCCGGGGCTTGGCTTCCACACACACTGGATCTTACACAAGGCCCTTTATTTTTGGGCTTATGACTTTGGAAAAAAAAAAAAAAAAACAAATAAAAAGCTGATCGAGCAGGAATGACTGTGAACCCACAGACCGGACAACAGAGATTCAGTATTAATAGGTAATAGCATGTTGTGATATTATTCAGTGGATCAGTCTTATGATTAAATATCATCAATATTAATGTTTACTTTTAGATCTAGGATGCTCTGAAAGATGAAGTTGACAAACAAAACATCTCTGAATTTGTACAGTTTGTCCCAGAGGCCAACATTTAAACAAAGGCCTTGTTCATGAGGGTAAACCTTTTCAGGATTACAAAAGTAAATAGCTGTGCCAGGCTCTAATAAGTGCTCAGCATTTTAAAAGGCTAATGTGATTTATTTTTCACAGGATTCAGGCACTCAGAGAGGTACGAAATGAAACATGGTATGGAGAGTTTATATATTTAATTTCCCAATGTTTTTGCAAATGTATTCTTATAACTAAGAGAAATATGATGTAATCTTCAAAGATGATCATATCATCTGTTGAAAGCTCCACGACAGCTTCAGCGTCTATGACAACTAGGCAAACTTCATCATGTGATATGATCAAAGCTCTCATTGAACACAGACTGAAATATGGTAAAAGAATAGAGCCGCAAACACATATTAAAGCATGGTGTGCCAACAAAAATACATTTTCACTTTACAAAAAGTACAAAATAAGTCAGTCCACATGTTCTGTCGGCTCCCCATACAAACATTATGAAACCAGCTTCCTACTGGAGGACTGCCATCTAGTGGAACCACAGCAAACAATCAGAGGTGTGTCACTGCCTTGAGATACAGTACAGACCTTATGATTTTATTGTCTGCCATATCATAAATTACATCATAGTGGTAACCAGAAGATGCAAATATTTACTTCAGTGTAAATACAAGTGAACTCAGTCACAAAGGTGAGAAATCAACAGAAGTCAGCGGTCAGGATATGTGTGATCAGTTAGTCTTCTTGTAAGACATTTAAAACAGGCATTAACTGTTTGAACGTCCTGTGCTCTTTAGAGTTAAACATGTGAAGATGAAAGTGGCAGGTGACTACTTACCTCATGCTGTGGACAGCTTCCCTGACTGCTAGCTACATGGTGCTAAACTCCTGTGCCGGCGCATCAGATCCAGAGTTACATAACACGTACAGTCTGCTGATGGTTATCTTACGATCCGTCTTGGTTTCTGAACTTCAACGCTGAAACCGGGGATTTATAGTTCTTTGAGGTGAAACGTTAGTGAAGGTTCTTGAGTTTTTCCAGACTGGCAGTCCTGGTCTCGTGCTGCTGCTGTTTCTGTTTCTTAAGATGACGGTACGCCTCCACTGCTCGCTCCCTCTCCTCCTCCATCATTCTCTGTCGGGCCATGGACGGCTTGGTTGTGGAGCCCATGGTGTGGCCCAGGAGAGAGTTGAGAAGAAGCTCCTTGGATCCCTTCTGGATGATGGAAGTAGAGGAGAAGAAACAGTTACCTTCCCACTCAACCGTTAAGATCATCAACATAACATGTAACATAACAGCAGGTTACCTGAGATTTGACCTGAGCTTTCTTGGGTTTGGCACTCAAAGACGGCGGGGCCATTGTAACTTCACCAAAGGGAACATTATCTACAAAAACAAAAAACCATCATATCAGTATGCAAGCAAGTTTTACATCTCACTCTGGTTTGACAATTTTATCCACAGCTACGTGTAGTAATTTCAAGTTATTAAGGCAGCATTACTGTGTTTAGGCTATTTAGGGGACAGTAGAAGAACACATATGTCGTCTTATTCAGTTAGTATTAGTCAACAGTTGCAAATCTACAAATCCAAGAGACACAAAGAAACATTAGCATTCATTTGGAGTTGTGTTTGTTCAGGTCTCCACCAAGTTTTATGGTAAACAGCTGGCATGTAAGCTGCTAAGGTTGTTCAGACTGTCAGCCCCAATCCGTTTTTGGCATATCCAGATTGTATCCAGAATGATTTTAGGAAGTTCGGACAGCAAAAAAAAAACCAAACAAAATGTGATTTTTGCAAATTGGATCCAAGCCATATTTGGAGGTAGTTTGAAATGCGATTGTAATCAGATTTCTAGTGATGCGTCATAGTCCGGATGCTCTAGCCGCTAAAATCAGATTTCAAAGGGTCTGGCGGAAGGGACGACTGCAGTGTGACTTGATATTGCGATTGTTTGGAGGGCGAGACGATGGATTGCCATTTCT
>JAPZEA010000012.1:28193884-28205546 GCA_029783685.1 Heniochus monoceros | reverse complement strand
TCCAGGGTGTACCCCGCCTCTCGCCCAATGTCAGCTGGGATAGGCTCCAGCCCCCCCGCGACCCTCACGGAATAAGCAGGTATAGAAAATGAATGAATGAAGTTAAGTTAAGATGAGATAAGATAAGATAAGATAAGACATGAACTAATCCTGCTTACTGTCTCTGTAGGCCTTCACCGTGGTGACGGTGTTCAATGCGATGACCTTTGCCCTGAAGGTCACTCCGTTCTCGGTCAAGTCTCTGTCTGAAGCTTCGGTGGCCATGGAGAGATTCAAGGTCTGATGGTCAACCACCGTCTTACTCACCTGCCTTCCGTCCCACCTCCCCACCTGCCCACATTCCCGTCCAACTTTCCGCATATTTACATGAGATCCCTCCACAGCTCACTGTGATCTGGTTTGTCCTCTCTGTCCCCTGTCTCTCCTCTCAGACACTCTTACTGTTGCCGGAGGTTGACGGTGTCCGTGCGTTGCCTGGCGACCCTCAGGTTGCCGTGGAGATGTGCGGGGCCAGTCTGGCGTTGGAGGGGGGCGGGCAGAGTGCTCAGCCCAGCCCGTGTGTCCAAAGAGCTGGCAGACACCGACACAGCAAGGACAAGTAAGCTGACATTTTAATGTCCCAGTTGAGACTAAATGATGCGTTCAGGTGCTTCTCTCTAACTCGTTAAGTCAAAGTCTCCAAATTGTATAACAGGAAGTCTCCTTGAAACAGCAAAGAATGAAATCTGTGAACAAATAGTAGACTTCATGTGATGGATTCACCTGTCAGCTATGAATACACCTGGGAAATAGAAGACCTATTTCTGGACTTCACAGGTTGACACGGAGAAACGTTTTTGAGAGAGAGATGACGTCCAAAGCTCACTCATTTTGTCCTCTAAGTTCTGTCTGATGAAGGCTGCATTTAAAGGAGCACCAAATGTAAAAGCCCCACCGACCTGATAACTCGTGTCTGTTTTAATACATGCTGCTGTCCTCTAAAGCCAGAAGTGTCCAAACTCTGCTGCAATTATATTTACAGTCAAAGTCCCTCAGCGAGACACACGGAGGTTGCACACAGTTGCAGATGTTAGCCCGGGACGTTCTATGTGAGTTCTATGTGGTACATGTCCGAGGCCCCAGGCCAGTGGTTCCTCACACCTGGGCAGGTAACAGGCCACCAGGAAATGCTGTAGTATTAATTCACAGCCCATTTTAAACCTATTTTTGCATTAATCAGCTTGAACTTGGAACTCGTCACTCTTTGTCACAGCACCAACAATGATTGATTTTCTTTACCAGAATTGGTGATCAGTAGGTGATGTCATCAGTCCATCAGTGTGTGTGCGCTGTGTTCACGTTGCTGCTGCAGCCATCTGTCATGATTCAGAACGATTCAGAGGAAGAAGAAAACTTCCTGTGGTGACTTTCAGGTGCGGACACAATGTGGTTCTCCAGGAGGAGCAGGAGGAGGAGGTGACCGGCTCCCTGCTGAGGGGCAAAGGAGGAGATATAGCCTCATGTCAAGAGGAGGAAGAGGGGGAGGAGGAAGCCTGTCCTCCCCTCCTGGCTGTCCCCCATGTCTCCCAAAGACTTCAGGACACCCTGCACTGCATCAACCTGAGTGTCCAGCAGGTCGGTCCTTCACCCAGGTTCAAAAAGTGCGAACCTGAATGCATCACTGATATCTGTCTGTCTGACTGTCTGTCTGTCTGTCTGACTGTCTGACTGTCTGACTGACTGTCTGTCTGTCTGTCTGTCTGACTGTCTGACTGACTGTCTGTCTGTCTGCCTGTCTGCCTGTCTGTCTGACTGTCTGACTGTCTGTCTGACTGTCTGTCTGCCTGCCTGTCTGTCTGTCTTTCTGACTGTCTGTCTGTCTGCCTGCCTGCCTGTCTGTCTGTCTGCCTGCCTGCCTGCCTGCCTGCCTGTCTGTCTGCCTGTGTGTCTTTCTGACTGTCTGTCTCTCTGTCTGTCTGCCTGTCTGTCTGTCTGTCTGTCTGTCTGCATGTCTGTCTGACTGTCTGTCTGTCTGTCTGTTCAGGGGAAGCTGGTCGGTGTCTGTGGAAGCATCGGCAGTGGAAAAACCTCCCTGATCTCTGCCATCTTAGGACAGGTGACGTTACGTCCAGCATTGATGCCACAACATCCTGTAAAATCAGGTCCTGCTTTTCCTGCACTGACTCCTGCTGCAATGAATTCTGTTGATTATTGATCGGTGTATTTACAGATGACAATATTGGAGGGCAGCGTGGCTGTCAGAGGAAGGCTGGCCTATGTGGCTCAGCAGGCCTGGATCCTGAATGCAACACTGAGGGACAACATCCTGTTTGGACAGGAGTATCAGGAGGACAGGTGAGAGGAAGATGCTTGAAGGACAGGTGTGGACATCCTGGAACTATGGGCCCAGTCTAAGGTCATGAGAACAGCCTGACTGAGATGTGGTTGTCTTTCTGTCTCTGCAGGTATCAGTCCGTGCTGAGTGCCTGCTGTCTCAGACCAGACATCTCCCTGTTGCCCAATGCTGACCTTACAGAGGTGACATCACTTCCTGTTTGTACTAGTATAGACTGCTCTTTAGGGACAGGTAACAGTATGGGTCTACACATTAATACAGTCACTGTATGGAGGTGGGAGACACTGCTTGTGGACTGGGTGGTGATACTTGTTTCTGAAAACAGGGATTGGAGGTTGTTTTCTACGTTTTAGGGTATGACCCTGTTCAGCTTCCCTGGGAAAGCTCCTGCCAGGGTGCTCAAGAGGCCAATTCGTGAACCTCAGATTCAGTCGAAGCAACAATACTGGAGGAATCGCGGGAGTTCACCCATCCGGTCTCTATTTGCTTTGAGGACTTGGAGAAGGCTTATGACAGTCCTGGGTATCTTGTAGGGGGTACTGCAGGAGTGTCAGGTTCTGGCATGTTACTACAACCTGTTTGGTCAGCTGTCTTTGCAATCTCAGATCTTGGGCTGGGCCAGGGTTGTCCCTTGTCACTGATTCTGTTTATGATTTTCATGGAGTTTGAAGTGACGGGCACTCCACGTCTGAGTCTATGGTGCTCCTCTTGAAGACAGTGGATTGAGTGGATCACTGCCCCAAGTGAAGGGGTTCAGGTTTCTCAGGTCTTGTTGAGTAGTGAGGGTAAGACTGAGTGTGAGAGGTGGATTAGCATGGAATCAGATGCTGCACCAGACGGTCTTCCCTGTGGTTAGAAGCATTGAGTAGTGACTGAAAGGGATGTGTGGGCTTACCCTTCAAGATAGGGTGAGGAGCTAAGACATCCTGGAGGACCTTGGAGGAAAACCACAGCTCCTTTGCATTTAAACGAGTCTGTTTACTTGTTCGTGCATGAGATCAGATCCTCCTTGACTCCAACTGGGACGAGACCAAAATGCAGACCCAGAATACACTGGAGGGATTATATATCCTGTCTAGTCTCAGAACACCATGGTATGCTAGTGGTCTGGACATCAGGGCTACCTTGCTTATTCTGCTTCAACTACAACTCGGTCTCAGATAGGCAGGGGAAAATGGATCAGTAAGTGTTGTTTACCCATTTCTGCCAGATCTTGAGAAATCTTTTGGTCCACCTTTTGGTTTCTAACAGCTGACCCCTCTGAGCCATTGGTTGCCCTGCTTCACACAGATACAGCAGTAAAGTGGTGGCTATTGTTGTGACTGTTGTGTGTTGCTCAACCAGCCATTATCGACAATGCTGCCGCCAACCCCTGAGAGTACCTGAACCTGGATTTAGTATCACTTCCTCAGCAGAGCCCACAGTTAGTTTCAGAGGCTCTTCCATAAAACAAATTAGCAACCAGAGGCAATGAAAACATGTTGCATCATGTTTAGGGCTTCAGTAGGGCTTCTGAGCTCATTATAAACAGATGAACCTCTGCTCCTCAGACTGACCCTGTCTACTACACACATCTGAACATCAACCAAAGTGGGTGAAGGATATAAGGCTTGTGGCTCTGTTCAAGGTGGGGGCAGCAGGACTCTCTGGTGGATTCTTAAATCTTCTGAGAAAGACACGAAGACCTGAACTGACTTTCCACCAGTTTGGGCCTTAAAAATATTTTCCCCACTTTGGTTAGACTACCTCAGGTGTTAGCATGTTAGCTTTGCAGCAATGGTTACTTTCCAGACCAGCAGAGGGCATCTGACTCCAAAAACATCATTTTGAGTTTTTAACTGTTGACATAAAAATGACAGCTTTCTGAAGACGTTCATATTTCCAACTGATATTTCAGATCGGCTAGCGTGGTGCCAACCTGAGTGGTGGGCAGCGCCAGCGAATCAGCTTGGCACGTGCCCTCTACAGCAACCGTGATATTTACATCTTGGATGACCCGCTCAGCGCCCTCGACGCCCACGTGGCCAACCACGTCTTCCGCAATGCTATCAGGAAACAACTTTGCCACAAGACCGTCATCTTCGTCACCCACCAGCTGCAGGTAAACCTTGTCCTGACAGGTGCAGGAACAATTTACCGCAAACAGCTGCCATGAAGATAAGATGTGTGCGTTTGTGTGTGCAGTACCTGGCGTACTGTGATGATGTCATCCTGATGAGGGAGGGGAGTATAGTGGAGCAGGGTAACCATGACAACCTGATGAAACTGAATAGAGACTATTCCGCCATGTTCAACCGCTTCCAGCTGGGAGATACTCCTTACATAGAGGTACCTGTCTGTCTGCCTGTCTGTCTGACTGACTGTCTGTCTGTCTGTCTGTCTGTCTGACCGTCTGTCTATCTGTCTGTCTGTCTGACCGTCCGTCTGTCTGTCTGACCGTCTGTCTGTCTGACTGTCTGTCTTACCATCTGTCTGTCTGACTGTCTGTCTGTCTCACTGTCTGTCTTACCATCTGACTGTCTGTCTGTCTGACTGTCTGTCTTACCATCTGACTGTCTGTCTGTCTGACTGTCTGTCTGTCTGACTGTCTGACCGTCTGTCCGTCTGACCGTCTGTCCGTGTGTCTGTTTGTCTGTCTGACTGTCCGTCTGTCCATCTCTTTGACTGTCTGTCTGTCTGTCTGTGTGACCGTCTGACCGTCTGTCCGTCTGCCTGTCTGTCTGTCTGACTGACTGACTGTCTGTCTGTCTGTGTGTCTGTCTGTCTGTCTGTTTCAGGCTCCCAGCAGGAAGACGGGCAGTTCTCAGAGGAAACCAGCAGACATTAAACCAGGATCAGTGAAGAAGAACACTGCGGTCGTCAGGGAGAATGGTAACTTTCTTCTGTTCTCTCACTTTATTTATAGAAACATGTTCAACAATCACGAGAAGACATCGAGCGTTTTAACAGCCTTCTTATTTGTTTCTAATTCTTTGAAAAGGAAAATCGGCTGTGTGTAATAAAAATAAGGGGTTTAGATTTTTTTCTCAGTTGAATGTTTAAATCATTCATTTACTGTTTACTCAGCGTAATTGTGCACAGAGTGAATATGTTTTATTATTGTTAGTATTTCCACTGTGTGTCATTGTATTTGGTCATGTGACATCAAAGGGGAGGAGCAGCCATCTGGGGGCGTGGCCTGGCCAGTGTTCCGGCTCTACATGGGGGCATGTGGTGGCTCTGCCTCCTGCCTGCTGATCCTTGCTGTGTTCGTTCTTAATGTGGGAAGCTCCACCTTCTGCCAGTGGTGGCTCAGCTACTGGATCAACCAGGGCAGCGGGGTCAGACACCTCCTCCTCACCTCCTCATCTCCTCCTCCTCATCACCCCCTTATATCACCTCCTGATTACCTCCTCCTCATCATCACCTCATCATCACTGCCTCATCATCTCCTCCTCATCATAACCCCCTATGTAACCGCCTGATTACCTGCTCCTCCTCGTCACCAAAACGCAACCCAGCGCGACCCAGAGCCCGCCAGGCCCGGCTCACCCAGGTTCCCACCCAGCCCGTCGTGCTCCACCCCAAAGCCCAACAGAGCTCCATCAGTCGTGTTCTTCACACAGCCCTCGTCTTCCTCCTCTTTCTAATGGCGGAATGCTACAGTTTGGATTTGCAGCCCAGCTGAGGGAAAACCATTTAATTCGCAGAAGGTTTTAGTGTAAAGAGGCAGGTCTCAGAGCCAACAGTTTTACCATATGATGTTTTCCTCCATGTTGTCTGCGCCGGAGGGTTGAAGCAGAATGAAAGAACGTACTCCCCTGTGCCACTGCCGCGCACAGAGGAGGTATGTTTGTTTACGCACAGGCAGCCGGGGAGCCTGCACAGGATCCCTCTAGCCGAGCTGATGATGTGTTGCATTGGGTGGGGCCGGGGGCACCCGCCACACTCCGGCCCTCGGACCCAGGTGCTTCCTGTCTGCCTGCTGGAAAAGTACGAAAGCACCCAACGATGGGCCAAGTCAACCATGAGCCTCGCGCCGTCGCTGCCGCTGCAGCGCCTTGTGGGACCAGCAAAAGAGCTTTAAACATCCGACTTTTTTTTTTTCCTCTCTCCATTTTTCTTCTCTTCCACCTCCCACGCTCTCTGCTGCTCACTTGGACTCATGTAATAAAAGAGATAAATTTGTCACCAACATCTGCAGAGAGAGTTAAATGTTAAACGGGGAACTTTGCATTTCTCCTTTCCAATTGTGTGCTTCTCCCTCTTCTCAGGTGTGGCCTGTTCCACTGGCAGCACGAGCACATTTCATACTTAAAATTCTAATTTAGCCTGACAGCGCATTGTTCCGTATTTTCTTTATTTCTCGCATTGTTCTCCAAAGGAGCCCTAGAGTTGTACTCCAGTAATAATCCCAAGACAAAAGAATATTTTGGCAGATGTTTTCACAAATGAGAAGGGATTTACAAGTTTTAGTGCCAGCTGTGGCAGTTCTATAAAGTATTTATATGTTCCCTAAAATATGCATTTTATATGTAACTGGAGCTGCTGTCTGTTAAAAGAGAGCAGGTCGACCTGCTGGAGCTGCAGCTCGTTGCAGGCTGGGTTTTCTATCTGGATAGAGGCTCAGTTCTGTGAAGATCATTCTTGACTCCTGTCCAGCTGGCCTTGCCCTAATCTGTAAAACACAACAGTAGAGGGATTGAGCGACCCCTGGTGGCTGCACTGTGCACTTACACCTGCAGAGCCATTTCACTCTTCAAAGCTGCGTGTCAGAAATGATAAGTCCAAATGAAAGCAGCATGTCGCTGATGGTTGTTGTGAGCTCTCAGTTTGTTGGCTCTCCAGCGTAGTTGCATTCATTCCCTTCGTTTTACTATCTGACTCACTTTTGCCCACCTGTCATGCTTATGTTTTATGTCTGACACAGAAGCATCTCACTAACAAGCTCTGATTCATGACTCCTCTGAAAGGTGTAATTTGAGGTTTCTGGTGGAAGTCCAGAAAAAAAAATGGGTGTCTCTCTGCTGTCAAATCATGCAGGGACCAGCCGACTGTGATCATTTGCATCCTCTCCCTCTCTGACACCCAAAGGTTGAGGCTTTTCAACCTGCGGTGAAGGTAAGAGGTAAGAGAATACATTAACAGCACCTCTTGTTCTTCTCCTCCTCCCGCTCCGTAGCATGAGTCATCAGATGAGTCTGTGCGAGGGGACTAAGTGAACGGCGGTAATAACGGACAACTCTGACAGGCATGGGAGTACATTAGTCGCTCGTAAAAAGAGCTGATGGCACTCGCTTACAGGCTGTTCACCCATTGTCAGGTATTTCATTGGCCTCCCCCCTGAGGGTATCTCCATGGCGATGGGCGCAGTTAAGGTGGTGTTTATTTCCAGGTACCTCTGTCTGCCCCATCCGACGCCAGCAGTCTGTGTCTGCTGATAAGGCCGAGACTGGCTGGGAAGAGACAGTGACTCAAGGTTAATACCTGCAGTCTGGGAGACGTTTGCTTTTGCTTTAGGGTAAAATTGTGCATCAGAAACTTTATTCCCATAATTTTAACAGCAAATTGTATTTCCCTACAGCCGTGTGAACTGGTTTATTACAGAGACTAAATCAGAAAAGTCAAGTTAGAAAGAAAAATGGCCATTTTCTTGTTTCTAGCGAAATGTCAGGTGCATATTTTTTTTACATCAGTGCTGGATAGTGCACCCGTTCTTTGCTGCCCAACAACAGCACAGACAGAACTGTTCTTTAAGGTCAGAAGGGTCGTATCCAGCCTGACCCTGAGAGTCATCCCACACCTTGGTGTGAGCAGCGACTGGCCAAGGTCAGTCCCAGTTCACGTTTGTCGCTGTCCCCCTCGCTGCCGGCCATCCACGGCGCTGTGTTCAGGACTTCGACCTCTGTCGCACCACAGAGGTTCAGCCGCCTCACCAAACCTCCAGCGGGGTCTTTCTGTGTGAGAGGGCTGCTGAATAATTAAAGTTGCGCTGGGGCAGGCAACTGTGACCCACTTTTAAGTTGGCTTGCATACCATAACTTTTATAGACATATATGTGACGTGCTGTAGGAAACATTGACATTTAAGACTTTAATTTTCCACCTGAATAAGTTAAGGGATTTGTATTTGGTTCTGTGCCGGGTCTAGATGTGCAGATAGGCGGGGGAAGACGGTCCTGGAGCCAGCTGTGGAAACAGAAGATAGTGAGTGAGCCAGCGAGGAAGTGAAAGGGATTTGGTGTGCAGGATCTGCACAGCTCTGCAGAGATGGAAGTTTTCATTTCCTCAGGATAGCGCTGGCTGTTTGAACAGGTGGACCATCCCCCCCTGGGGCTGTAAATGCTCTGGTCCCTCTCATGTCGTCCAGCCTGTGCTCTCTCCTGGGCGTCGCATTCTTCAGTCCACAGTACAGCTGAGCCTCTGGAGCAGAGAAGCAGCGCTAGCACAGATCTTTCCTCCGAGCTCTGTCTTCGCAGGAAAGCCCAAACAGACTCTGCACTAATGCTTTTCCAGTCGCCCTCCTGTCATTGCTGTTATTTCTGCTCCGAGCAGCTGGGCTAAGAGGCATGGAAATGCTTGTTAAAGGGGGGAAAGTGAGCATCTGAGCACTCTGATTACAGGGGTGAGGAGGGGTGAGAGCAGCGTGTTTTGGTACATGCTTTGTGTGTTTTCCCCAGGGCCATGGATGCACCCAGACTGAGTCATGCTAGACTGGAGCCATGGCTCCAGCTCCCTAAGCTCCTTTCCCTCTTTCCTTCTTCCTCTCTCCTCCCACTGTCGACACAACCAGCTGGGCTCCTCAAACATCCAAACACACACACACACACACACACACACACACACACTAGGAGAGGCACTTGACGGGAGGACAGAAGTGAGGACGGAGGAGTGATGAAATGCTAGAAGGAGTGGGCCGGCCAGTGTGAAGCCCACATCGATATTGATGGTATGCTGTAGAATCTAGCAGGTAAACACCAGTGTGGCCCCTCCTCCCCCACAGGACAGCTCTCTGGGATTAGGCCACTTGCCGAAGCCGTTTCCACAAATTCTCAGTTTGCTAAAAGCCACACGCCCCCCCGTCGCCCCCACTTCATGTCTGTCGACTCGTGTTTTTCTCTTCCACTTCCTGTCCTTACCTCACCACCCCCTCCCCTCATTTCATTTTTCCTTTCATGACCGAACATCTGCCAAAGTCATCACACTGTCTCTGTCTAACATCTGAGCCACATGTAAGCAACATTTTGAGGCTCCTTTGCTGCTCAGCATCAGTGTTCACTCCCAGACTTTTTAAAATCTCACCAGTAGGTGGCGATATGACTCTTCAGAAGCTCACTCAAAAGTCTCTTTAATAAATAATCTCTTGGCCTTATTTGATCCCACATCCCTTCAGCAAAACAATGTCTCATTACTGCTATGTGTGATTTTTTTTTTTTTTTTAAGGAAAAAAGAAACCTGGATGTCTCAGACACTTTCTCAACTGCTTGTTTTTTTTTTTTTCCTCTTTGGGATGCTCGTCTGCTTGTAATGAGACAGATGAATATGTATTTGGAAGTGGAGCACACGCGGTCCCCGAAGCTTGAGAAATGTTGGTGGTATGCGACGAGAAACGATGGTTTGCTGCTGTTCGTCAGGGAGCCACAGAAGAGGAGGCCAGCTGTGTCTGTGGACAAATTACCTAATGGATCTTTCACTCTGGATTAGGCTTCCAGCATGTTCTCACTCAGTACAGAGTATGGTTTCACAGTATATCTAGTGAGAGCCTCACAAGCGTAGACCGCTATGGATTTTTGCTACAGCAACAATTGCAGTGTAGTAGACCTCACTACATTGTTTGAAGGTTGTACCAGTCTTCAGGACAACTGTGTTGACAAATTTCATTCTGAAGAAGCTCTTTGCCTCCTTGGAGAATCCAGGTGATTAACTATGTAGCAGGTGATATGAAACCTTTTACGATATGCTTTTCAAGATATGTAAATAAGAAGAATGAGAGATCATGATGTGGCAAAGGTCAGGAGACTATGTTACCCATTATTAATCCTCATCCTGATCTCTGTTCTTTCCTTCTGTCTGTGAATGGTCCGACCGTGTGGACCTAACCCCGAGGTGGACTTCCCCTTCTATGCTTCTCAAATTACATGACCTCTCTGTTGAATGAGAGCAGATTGAGTGCTCGCACCTCTCCGAGCGTTGTTTAGTCTGGAGTGCAGGACGGCAGCTGCACTCTCGCCGGCCTCGCTCCTCTCTCTGTGAGGCTTCCTCTTACTCTGTATGTTTTGCATGGACAAAGCTGTTTGTTATTTCCCCATCGGTGGTGGAATGTGCATGAAAGTGCATGCCAGAGAGCGGGTGTGTTAGTGTGCGTATGTCATGAGGGTTGGATTCTACAATCCAAATCTCAGTGCTGCATGTATTGGCAGAGGACAGCGGCTCGGGGCAGATTTGTGATGTAATCGGGAGTTAATCTGTGCCCTGTTGCTTGCTGATCAGCCCCTCAGGGCGGTCAACCCAGGCATGCATGTAACCCCCCCCCCATATATCTGCAGCTCTGCCATCCTTCAGCCCTTCCAACTCCCATCTGAACCAATAATCTCATTACCAAAGCGAGCACACGAAAGAGAACAAAAGCTCCAGTTCACCTGAACCCGCATACTCATTACACATCAAGAGCAGCATTAGAGCCCGCCGGACAGAGAAAATCACATTCTCGGCCCGGCTCAGGTTGCATAACATGAGTTTGTGTGTAGCTGAGCTGGTTGAACAGCCACCAGAGCCGGAGCTCAAGGCCAAGGACACTGATGTAGACAGGGTTGGATTGACTGCCCAGCGGGCATCAGTTCCCATTCTCAGTTTGAGAGAAAAGGCATGAAAAACATCTGAATTAGCATTTCTTGACGCGTTTCGTCTTAAATCAGCATCTGAATTCCTTTCTTGCTGATTGGAAAGGATTATCTCAGATTATTATACGGTGGCAAGGATGTTGTGACCTCAGAGGGTTTGTTGAGTTTGTGCAATCTTTAATGGTGGAGCATTTTCATGGAACATAACGTCTTATTTTTCGTGTTGTAACGGGCACTCTGTCGCCTACTGATGAAGACGGATAACCTCAAGAGAGAAATCTAACAATGAGACGACGCCCCTTGAAGAGAGCCGTTGACACTTTTGGGATGCAGGTTGCCATGGCGACAATCAGAAACAGGTTGTGTTTCCTTGGCGACCGGGGTCCTGTCTGGACACACACACACACACACACACACACACACACACACACACACACACACACACAGCTGATCTCTCTGTGACACACACTCTCACATCAGCTCGGATCAGTCAGTCGCTCAGTAAACAG
>JAPZEA010000012.1:27847008-27858575 GCA_029783685.1 Heniochus monoceros | reverse complement strand
AAAATAAACAGGAGTAGGGAGATTTCATTTTCTTACCACATTAAAAGATCTAAGATTAAGAGAACAAAATTACATGCTAGGAAGACTATTTTGTTCCAATACAGAGGCACAGCGGAGAAAGAAGAACAAGAGGCACGGACACTGTAAATGCACTTCTGAGAGAGGGAGGCAAATTAACGGGTTTCAAAATGAATGCAAATATATGCAGATTCCTTCTATCAGCATGTACTGTTTTCTTTCTTAAACCTTTGGTCTTTTAAAACTGCAGGCGGACAAACAGCAAGCTGTTTAAAATTCATGAAACATTTATTTAATTCACCAGGCAGGGACCTTTGCTGACAACCTTTTACTTTTCCCACTAGAACTCTGCTGGTCTGACATTCGTCAGGACCACATTGGACATGATGTATGTTCCTTGACAGATTACTCTCCTGCATCATTCACATCGCTCTCTTGGGTCTGCTTTGATCAGGGGTATAAGCATTAGCATCACCCACATCGCACACACTGAACACTACTGACAGAAGTGATGGACAAATTGTGACAGAGCTGTACAACAACTGCAAATGTAGAAACCAACAAACATACTCACTCACACACAAGCAAACCACAGGGACATTTATACTGATGACACCATGAAGCAAGACTTTTCAACATAGTAAGATGAAATTCAGTGGTTTGCCTACAAGTTGGAGAAGCAGGCTCATGCCCAAATAGAAATGGGTTTGACCCCAGAATGGAGCGATAAATCTGGGCAAGGATTACCACTATAGTTCAGTTAACACCCAAACTGCTCAGTGGCCAACCAGCACTGTGGCTTTACTTTGCTGCTTCATGATGTGAATGTGAACAACTGTGAGAGAGTGGAGCAGGGTGTTGCTAAGAAGAGCATCGGTGCTCAGCGAACCTGAACGGGTTAAATATAAGAGAAAAAACTGAATTAATTTGGTTATAGATTGTTGCCTTAAAAGAGCTTCAATTGACAAATGCATGCTGCAAGATGCACAGTATGTTACTGGAGGCAGTCAAAAAAAGAGTTTTTGAGTGTGCACTGTTGTGATGCCATTTATGCTGGACAGGGACTTCTTTCACACCTCATGCTTTAGGGCCCGCTCAGTAATCATGGTTATTGACAAACTGAAGGTTCAATGGGCTTAATGGCCACTCTGACAAATCCTCTGATTCTTCTACTCGTCTTCTTTTCTCCCCCGTGCTGCGGCATGACTCGGACTCGGCCCACCGCTTTCACAGCCCATCTCATTCCCAGCTACTGGCTGAGCCGGAGCCCAGCTGTCCATCGAGTTGCTCTGCTGTGTGAATGACAAGGAGACGCAGTGAGAGGCAGTGAACCACTCAGTGTGGATGAGCTTCTTTCAAATACTCCAGGTTCTTTTCTTTAAGTCCAGGCTGTGTAAAAGTCCATCTACGCCCTCTCTGACTTCGCTCCTCCCTTGTGCGCTAACCCCCTTAACTAGTGCCCATTCTGGCTCTCTGAGCTGCTCACCCTTCCATGCTCCCCTCCTCTGTAAAGAAGAGCTGCTTTCCCACAATTCCCTGAAGATGTGGTCAGTGCTTTCTACTTCCACGAGACTATGGATGGTTGTTATTCAGAGTACGAGGCATCCTCACAATTATTCTTGTGGATTCAGTTGCGATGCTTCTCCCTGGCCATATGGCTCTGGGAACAAGGAGATGAGGAACTAAATGCAGAGATTAACTTGAGGCTGTAAAGTATTTACCAACACCCATCTCATCTACAGTTTGACCCTAATGTCACCCACTTTCTGTAAAACACAAATACCACTTAGGGTACCTGAGGAAATAAAGAGGGTCTTTAACCCCGAGAGTTGAGCAGATTTTAGCCATCTGTTTTGAAGAGCTTAACCTCAGACAGTCCTCCACTGTCTTGATGTGTTTGGTGACAATAAGAAAAGCAAACAAGAACACTCACTCTGTGAACAATGAGGCTCTCGCTTCAATCTATGCTTAGTGCATTTACAAGTGATGAGCCATATGTCTAAAAATTCCTGTTTCACTTTGTACTGAATAGGGGTGGACAGGCCATCTGGAGTGGTGGGAGTTTCCCTGGTGAGCTACTCAACCTGAGGCGCTTCCAGTAAGTCTACCAACACTAGAAAATATTTTCACGTATTCTGATTTCTGAATGCAGCATTTGACTATTTGACTCAGTCAGCTACAAGCGTTTACACCTACATAAACAAGTGTGTGCTTCAGCTTTACTCTGGTACATTCTGCCTTTCATAGTGTACACCTCACTGAAAATGGCAGATTGACTGAGTAGTGCAGGAATAAGCATTTATGTCACCATTTAAACACAGGGGTAAATATGAGTTTTCAGTGACAGAACTGTACATATGTACAGGCTGTATGTATGTGTCAGCTATTGGATTAACAGGACCGGCGTGTGGGATTTAGGAGGATCTAGTGTAAAATCACCTCAAAATAAGAATCATCGTGTCACCTTAGAATGAGCCTTTATGTCTCCAGATGGAGCTGCTCCCCTTCCCCAGAGCCTGCCATGTTGCACTGCCATGTTTCTACAGTAGCCCAGGATGGACAAACCAAACACTGGCTCTAGAAAGCAGCTTTTGGATTGTTCACATTTTTAGTGGCAGCTCTTGGTTCTTCTACATTCCTGGAAGGGGAGTGGTATTCAGCTGGTTGCAGTCTGCAACCTCACCGCTAGATGCCGCTAAATCCTACACACTGGACCTTTAATTGAGCGCCCCTGAAGGATTTGACTGTTTTCGCTCGGCTTCAGATTGGATGTTTCTCATGGAGATCCTTTGGCAGGCCTCACACAGTCGCCCTGTTTCCCATTAAAAAGCCATTCTGCCGTGGTTCTTCTTGGAGCCATGCAAGTAAATATATCCATTTCCATAGAAAGTGTTTTGTTTTGGAGGTCCAGTGTTTTCTTGGGCTCCTCTGCTCTCACTCAACTCAGGTTGGGTTCCTCTCCGATGTGCGCTGCACCCCAACCCCTCCACCGCACCCCTGCATATGCCCCATAATGGAGAACACAAACAAAACCTGAGTCCCTCTCCCTCTTCTCCTGCCCAGTATGGACTTGTCACAGGATCCGCACCGGAAAAGACAAAACAAAGGAGCAGTTCATTATTCTGTGGAGAAGTAGTGTGTGAGAGCGTGTGTGTTTGCCTCATTGCATATGCTACAAGCAAACAAACAAGAAACAGGGAAGCACAAACCAACAGGGAAACCTGCAATAAAAGCGAAATTGTGTGGGAAGGATCTGACAGATGTTTATAGTTTGGCCCCGAGTTAAAATGCGACCTCATTGCTGTGTGTTTTAACAGCTGTTTCTCTCCGTCTCTGTCCCTGTTTTCTCTCTCAGGTTTTTAAGTCATGATGCAAGAATCTGGGACGGAGGCGACGAGCAACGGACCAGCCAATCAAAATGGAGGAGCGAGCGTGGAGGGCGGGTCCAGGGAGGGCGGACCCAAGAGCGCCACGCCATCAGTGGAGGTGACTGCGGCTGACCTCCTGCATCTCCAGCAGCACCAGGTAGACCAGGCCCCCTTTCACACCTGCCTTCACTCTACGGAGCCATGTCAACAGCAGGCCCAATCCTCCTCTTAGTGCCACTTAATATTTAATTCCACCTCAAAATACATCTGGTACATAAACACATTATTATTATTATTTATGTATATTGAGGCCCTTTTTGAATATTTAAAGAAGGGGAAGTGCTCTCTCTGTGTGATTGTGTTTGGTTGTGAGCGTGTTTATCGTAGCATGCAGCATCTGCATTTTGGTCAAATATTTATCATGGTGTTCTGACATATCTTAAGTATGTAGGTGTCACAGGATGTTGTAGACAGTGAAGAAACCATCACGCCCAATAGGATGACAGCATTTTCCCCCGGCTCATTGTAAACACACCTCACACTCACAACTAATGCCACACTCTGCCGCGTCCACCAATGAGGTGCGGAGACGCACGCCGGCGTTATCGTCTGCGAAAAGCCCAAAACATTTTCACCGTCTCCGAGTTGAGGCAAACAGACAAGCTCTTTCTGTTGGTGTCAGCGTTATGTGTGGCACACGGCAGCGCGTTTAAGGAAACAGCATTGAAAAGATCAGCGTGTCTTCTGCTATCTCGGTCTATCCGACAGGACGACCAGGGTTGTTGTCAAGAGCTGTTTGGTGATGATGCACAGGCTCTGCGCCGCCGTCTGTTGTCACAGCACATCCATCAGCGTTTGCACAGAGAGGGCAACAATGCTGCGGCATGGAACACGGGGGGACACAGCACCGGAACACATAGAGCCGAGCAATAATTCAGCATTATCGTTTATCATCTTTCAGCGGAATCATCATGACGTTATGATGATAGGATATTGTAACACAGTGTTACACAGTTCTGTTGTCAGAAGTGATGATAACCAGCAAATTCATTCATTTCTCATTTTGACAGCACGAAGTGTGACAGATTTTTCATGAATAGCTTAGCATTTTGGAAAGTCATTGACGTCTCATGTGACGTAACATGCAGGTCAATGCAGTGATAATCAGTTGATGGTTAGAAAAAACTTGCTAACTTTTAATTATTCCCCCCTCTCACCTATGCTTTATTTAACTGTAGATTAGAGAGATGTATGAATAAGTGGCAGAGGGGTAAACTCACAACACAGGCCAGATGTAGAGTTTTAGATGTCATCATCTTAGAAGTACGTGGTGTGCTTCTGTTAATCGCATTTTTCTGCGTAATCAGTGGGACAGACAGAACTGGAATAAATACCAGAGAAGAAGTGTAAGCATACTGGTGAGTAGAAAGGGTGTGTCAGTGTGTGTCCCGCTCCTCACTCTCAGTGTTAGGCCGTTAGCCTTTACCAGATCTGCTCTTCATCTCCACTCACCCAGATCCAGACCCAAGTCCCAGACCCCACCTCCCACCCATCTTTTTTCCAGCTCAAAATGAGCATGTCGTCAGTGAGAAAATCACAGCCATACTGAATTCATTACTGCAGTAGTCACACAAAACCATGGATAAAATTTCAATAACTGCAGGCCACAGTTGAGTAAACAGTTGCACTGAAACTTAATTCCTGTTGACTTTTCCTTCATTCTTTGCCAGGGGCACATTCTGATTCGCTCTGCAAAGACAACAGGGTTACAACTTTGATGAATTGACGCAGGGGAGAGAGGGAGAGAGGGAGAGGGAAGTGTCATGGATGTGCACTTGACACCAAGAAGGGATGGAAACAAAGCCTCCCCGCTAGAACAGAGCCAGTCGTCTAAGCATGGTCCCTGTTTTCTAGTCATCCAGAAAGAACTATTACTCTCCAGGATCTGCCCTGGCATTTAAAGGAGGGAAAAATGAACAACTCCCTACTTCCCAATTCATTGTATTACAGTCGCATTTTCTGCCCTCTGCTTTCTACATAGTAAATAGCAATTGCGCTTTATGCATTTTGAACAAATCCAGTGGTTAATTTCTGTGGCCCCTGGTTGGAGTTGAAACAGAGGGAGGCGTATTAATTGTTGTATGTGATAAATGGCACATGGATGGGGACGAAGGACGAGATGTCTCACTCTCAGCGCCTGACACTGGGCTTTGATAGGCTACTTACCAGGGTAGTGTTACTGGGAAGGCAGGCAGGCAGGCAGTCTTTTTATTCTCCCATTAGACTAACCCAGGATTTTCACTCATGCACCATGAACCATGTTAATTGTCCCCAGGGCATTACAATCTTCGCTCAATTACTTGATAACTTTTTACTTTTGTGGCATTTCACAGTCTTTCTTTTAAGTTTTATTTGCAGCTTGCACTAATACGCCTCTAACTGACACACTGAGGGTTTTTCTTCTTTTTTTGCATTCTTTGTTCTCCACAACATCCAAGATGCTATTACCCATTTAGGTGATGCAAAAATCAATCTAAAATCTTCTCAGACTCAAAGTGCAAATGTCTGAGAGTCCCCTGAGTGAGCGGGAACAACAAACCTGGCAGTGGCATATCATTTATTCTTATTAGGGAACATAACTATGAAAGTCAGTCCTCATTAATAAAGATTTGGGATGAAATAATTGTAATCTGTTTGATCATCTTGATTCTGACAGGGGAATTCATCTTGTAGACTAGTCAGATTTGGGGGAAGTGGACCATAAGCTTGATTTAAACATCTCTATTAGTAAGTCAAATACTGTTTGTTAAGAAGTAAGGATGAAAAGAAAGAGCTGTCTCTCTTCTTTTCCTCTAAGATGCTGTGGAAATTTAGCAGATTTCACTTTTTGAGGAACTCAAAGTGATATCTGTTGTGTTGTAACGGTTAGAGGTTTGAATGTGCTTATAAATGCCTGTTGTGCATATTGTAGCTTTTCCCAGCTGTGCTCAAATTGTTTGTTGTGTATAATATACGCATGAGTATCTACTTTTTAAGAAGGTGCATAGAGTATTTTTTTCATAACGTGTGTTTGCCCCTGAACATGAGCATGTTTATTTTCTCTGTGTTTTGTTTGTGTTGCAGAAGTTGTGGTTTTAACGTTATTCTCATGAGGAAGTGAAGATACTGTAGGAGAGAAAAAAACAACACAAACAATAGTATGAAAGAGGAGTGTTTTGCAATAACCTGTTTTGTGATTTACAATGATTTTGCAACAGGAAGTTGTGTTGTGTAGCTGTACTAGTTTAATAAAGTGACGATAGTAATGTTAGGGACTTTGTATTAGCTTTGCAGCTGCTGTCTTCAGGACAGTGAACCCCTCCGCACGTATTTCATGTGATGTATGATCAATTTCAGCAAAGCATTTATAACATCTCACATGTTAAACCATGCAAGTGATTCCTTCTCTTGAAATTTGCTTCAACTGATACAACTGTAGAGTATTAAATATTAATATCCTGTCGTTTAGAAGAGCCCTTTTAATCTAAGTTGGAGCAATTTCTAAAATATCATCCTGTCTCTTCCTCTCAATGATACTGTACAAATATACCCCAACAATATCTCAAAAGAAAAAAAATTAAAGAGGGATGAATAATTGCTTCTCTTTTATTGCATACACATACATCCATTCTGTAAAACAAGTGCCTTTAAAGCTTTGTTACATATCGCAAGATAAGGCCAGCCAATTATTTTCCTTCTTCCTCTCTGCCTGTGCAGTTGAGGTGTCCGTCGTGTCGCGTGTGCAGAGAGGAGAGAGTGACACGCAGAACAGTGGCCGCAGAAAGAGCTGAGCGGGCACAGGTTTCCTGTTTGCATAATGCAAGGCTTACACGGTCCCTTGTGGAGGCTGGAGAAGGTGGAAATGCACATCTTAGCCACCGTCACCAAGCCCTGTTTGGCCGAGCTTCAGGGGGAAGTGCTAGGTGATAAGCCTCGCTATCGCAGTGCACTCAGACAGGTACACACCCAGAGACGCACACAGACATACAGTACACACATAAACACATGCGTGCTGAGACAGAATAGAGGCCCAAAGGCCAGGCCTGCCAGCGCAGGGACCTGCTGGTTTTCTGGCATCCAGTCCACATTATGGGTTAATGGTCAGACTGAGGGAGTTAACAGCGTCAGGTCAGAGGAGGTCAGGGAGCATTTGCTGCCTCAGATCTCTACTAATCGGCATGTACTCTGCCTCAGAGCTGAGGGCAAGAGGGAGGCAGTGCAATGCCTGGATTGAAAAATGTTGTTTCACAAGAAGACCACGGCCTTATCATCGCACTTCTGAACTGAATTCATGACAGAATCTCTGCATTTGCTCCACTGCAGAACTACATATCTGTGCAGTGCAGTGCCGAATATTTGACATGTGTGATAAAGGCTTCTGTGGCCTGTGGCTTTTTGACCAATAGCTGCGGTGCATTGTCCTACTGAGCGTGTGCTTCCTTCCTGAGCCATGCCATCTAGCTCATGCACACATATAGTTTGTGCAAGTGTGCATCCGCCGAGCGGATCACACTGAAAGGGTGTGAGTCCACACGGTACTCCTCCGTCTCTAGGAGCTCTCAGGTATCTTCATGTGTACTGTTCATATTGTCACAGGAGGCCGAGCAGAGGCTTCAACTTATTGGAAAATCTGGCGGAGAGGATAACATCAGTGTTATGACACTGCATATTGCCCTAAATTGCTTTATTGGTAAAATGATAGTGCTCGTCCAATTTGAATAATTTTATGGAATCCCTCACAGAACAGTTTAATTATGTTATCACACAACTGGCAACATCTGTCTTTATACCACAGCACATGACAGTTTTATTACAGGCTGAATTTCTTTGCTGGTTCTGGCAATTGATGTGTGATCTGATTAATAATCACACAGATGGAGGTGAAAATTGAACAGTGATGTGCTGCTATGTCGAAAAAAGGGGGAAATAATTATAAAAGGAAAAAAAAACACTGCCTGTGTCTCAGAAAATATCAGGACTGTTTTTGCTCAAGCTTGAGCTTCTCTCACTTGAATCATATTGCTTTTTTAAACACAGTTACATGCATCTTTTTTATCGGAGGAAAAATCTGTTTAGTCTAGGTGCAACTTTTTAAATCCTTTTGTCACTCAGGTTTTGTTGGTGAGGTTTAGGGAGGTAAACCACCCAGCACCTCTCCTTTGTCTTATGGATTCCTTCCAAGACAGCCAGCCTATGAACTCATCCATTTTGTTGAGTCTACCTCCAGCCGCCGCTCCCCAACTGGGAAGAGATGAAGCACAGGTTGCATGTGTGCCGAAGCCATAGTTTAAAATAGTTGACTGTTGCTCGGGTCGACATCCTGTTTACACACCCTGCTTATGTGGGCAGCAGGAGGGGGATCACAGGAGTTGTTTGACATTGTGGTAATCAAAATGGACGCACACTCACTTGCGCACACACACACACACACACTCACACACACACACACACACACTCGGTCTCACAGCTTGGTTTCCATTTCATTCCAACACAAGGTAAAAGAAACAAAGTGCCTTAACATGCATTTAAGCAATGTGAGTATTACATTTAGAATAACATGAGAGTCACTACCTGGTAGTAAATGTTAGAGATTTAGCTTTGCACTCCTGTGACGATGTCGGTCTCACGATGAACATTGCAAAAAACAGAATCCATAACACCTTTTTATTCTAGGCATTCTTCCCGCTTTTCAAAACCTGCCATCTACATTACTCACACACTGGGGACATTCAGGTGTCTTATGCTAGCAGCAGCTAACGTAGCCTAGAGTAGAGGTGAGGAGCAGCTGCAGAGGTCTGTCTACCTCCACACCCTCACATTTTTTCATTTTCAAAGTTGTCTTCAGCCCCAACTGACGCTGACTCAAGTGACATCACTCGAGGCAATTTGGTCAACTGTTGCTTTTTTTAAAAATGCGGTTAATAAATACATATGGATTGCATAAGCCTGTAATTTTGCAGCACACATCAAGGCCTGTAAGCAGACTTTGATGTGTAAGATCAGTACCTGACTGTGTCTGGGGTGTATTTCACTGTTGTAGAAAGCGTTCCATTTTCTCTGTCCCCTCTAAACACAAAGCCAGCCGGTTATGACTCATCCACTCTGAAGAAAAGTGTGAAAAAAATCAGCGTCTTTCTGTGGACAGAAGGACAAAACGGAGACAAAAAGATGCCTTTTCAGATTTAGTAGGTAAGTTATCGGTTAATAATGTGTCAAAAGTTCAAACATGAGAAGAAAAGAACTGTGCACAGTCCGTCTACAGTCTGTCCACTCACTGCCCCGTCAATCTAAATGCCCCAGCTAAACAAACAAACCTCTTAATACCCCAGTTGCATACAAACTGTGGTTTTAGAGTAATCACATGGTCGCAGAGCATGTAAACGCATCATCTCATTCCCAGGCCTAAACTGATTTCTCATATTAATCTGGTTTGGTCTGCGTTTGTGTGTGTGTTTGTGTAAACATAGTCCGAGACAAACTGATTCTGCATCCTCTAAGGCTCGATATACTGTGCGCCCCTGTGGACGATGTGCAGACGAGGAAACCTCTCAAGGATGTGTGCACGTACAAATGCCTTCCATGTAAATGATGCAAGTATATGCTGGTATCATTAGGAAGAGTGAAGTGGCTCTCATTGTGTGGCGCCCGGATGGTCTTTGATGGCCACGGTCTGCGTGTTTGTGCTGAAGTGGGCAACTCTAAACTTTGAGCAGGTGTCTGAAGCAGCTGGCTGGAGGCAGACAGGGAAACACGTCTGCTTCAGTTCAGTATTAAATGGCTTAGAGAGAGGCCTCGGCTAGCCAGAGGACTAATGCATCCTCAATGTTTTATTTAAAGTAGTGCCAACAACTGCTTCTGAATGCTCCGCATCAAGACAGACACACAAATCATCACACACACACACACACACACACACACACACACACACACAGGCACACAGAGTAATTTTGCGCTGTTTAGCTGAACAACTTGTGTGTTTAGCGTTGTAAATAAGTAACCGTTTTAACAGGGCCTCAGGAGACTGTGGTTGGGAAAGTACATACTCAGACATGACTGGCTTTAATAGCCATTGTCAAAACACTGTTTCAACAAAACCCTTTCTTCACCCGAATGGAATGTTTACATGTAGTTGAATTATAATGCCATTTTAAGGAGAAGCTATTCTTTAAGGATAGCCAATCTGACCCAATTTATTAGGGATAGACTTAAGGATGCACAATTCCTCTTGGGAAAACATTCAAGCGCGGGGCCTATTCATTTTTAATGAGAGCACTACTTTAAAAACTTCATAGAATTAATATGTATCAGTGAAGTCTTTCCTGTGCAGAAAACTTCAGGGTAATTAATATTCATAGGCTGTGCTTGTTAACACCCCCAATGCTAGTGCAATGTAGATCCAATTAACATAGAATGGACCCCAAGGATTTGGGCAGATAAGGGTTAAATGAGCTATTGAAATTGAAACTGGGACTGTCTCCTCTTAAAACACTTATTTGTTTCAATAAGCCCTAATCCTTGTTGCAGATTAAGGCATCTTTTGGGTGCACATGTGAATGGCTACAAAGGTAGAGTCGCTTGAGAGACTTTGTGGAGAACTCTGTAGGTGCATGCAAAGTGTTGATGTGTGTGCGCACGTGTGCAATGCACACGCAAGCATGTGCACTTGCTTGTATACATGTATGCATAGAGGGCATCACCTACACAGCCAGGCTAATGTGAAAACCCTGTAGTGAGTCTGGCTTTTATATCTTATTCATAATCTCTTGACACAATGTGGGTAATAGACATCAGTGTTCATTCTTGGCGTCAGCCTGGAAGCCCAGGCCAGGCTGGATGACAGAGGGGGAAGTGCCGGGGTTCTAAGTGGAGCTAGGTGATGGTAGCAAAATGCCTGTTTGCCACCTGCTGCCGTTTGTTAGCACACAGAATGCAAATATTGCTCCACAGAGCACCCTGAGACGACTGTGCCCACCGTGTCTCAGCTCCAAAAGGACTCTAAATTAAAGACTAGATTTAAACAGGTTAACTGACTGATGTGATTACACCAGGATAAGGCAGCTTGAAAAGACAGAAGAGCAGAGAATTTTTTTAAAATCTTACCTTTAACTTTATTTTGATGGAAGTTATTTTAGCAAAATTAAT
>JAPZEA010000012.1:27567878-27578922 GCA_029783685.1 Heniochus monoceros | reverse complement strand
CAAGTACGACGCCGTGTTGGGACCGCCTTCAAGCTTGACGACCTTTTCCCCTATGATGAGGTTAGTATAGCTGTTGCTGTGTTGTGTTTTTGTTATGATATATTTATGTCTGTTATGTAATGTAGTGTGTCACACTGTGTTGAAACAGTTCTTACACCACTGTGTGTGTTTACCTGGAGATCATTTAGATCATTTGGACTGTTTGAGTCTGAGGATTAAGAGGTTAACGTGTTTTGAGGCTTGCATTGCAGAATGCTTTGAGAGAAACATGGTTTCCATCTCCAAGTCAGTTGGAAAAATGAATCTGAATCAGAATCCAAATGTGAATATGAATATGTCAGCAAACTGAAAATGAATGTTTTTAGATAAATCCAATGTTGTGTCTTAAAAGTCTGTTTCTTTGTTCTGCCTTTGGCAGGATCTGTCTTTATTGTTAAGAAATTCCACTGTTAACTGTGTGTGTGCTGTGTGTTTCCCTGTAGGACCCACATCTGAGGAATCTGGAGAGCAGGTTCGCCTTGCAGCAGAAGATTGTGGAAGCAGCCATCAAGCTATCCAACGAGGATGACCTCTGCAAGACGGTGAAGAAAAAGCGGAGAAACAACTGTCTGGATGCAATGAGGAAGCTGGAGGAGATCGAGAAGGAGATCAACGCCTACAGGATCAAGAAAGGAAAGAAACCCACTCAGAGAGCCTCACTGATCTTAGCAGGTAGATGTCATAAACGGCTTCAGTGAAAACTACACAAGCTGTGCTTCACTTGCACATCAAAGCCTGGAAATCATTAAGGACTGTGATTTTTTTTAATATGACTATGAAGTGGTAATTGATTGAAAAGTCTGTCACTTTCTATGAAAAGTGGAATATCAGAGGTGTCTCTGAAGACTGTTTTCCCTCCTCTGTCATCAGATGATGTCAACCCTTCAGACCTCAGCTCTCTGTCTGACAGCCTCACTCTGGATGATGGTAAGTGCCCGAGCATAGCCATGCTCATTGTGCATGCGTTTACTACTTCCTCCCTCATTTACTGCGTTTTCGATTAACCAAGTGATCATTTTTATCTCCCAGATGATGAGCTCATGTCCCAGAGGCAGCGTTCCAGATCGGTTCAGTATTCCCCGAGACCACACCATGCAGAAACTCTTGACATCCACTACAACAAAGACAGACGGGCCTCCGCCAATGACCAGCAAGCAGACAGCAGGTAAACAGCTAGCACTGACACCCATGAAATATATTGATATTTTAATTTTCAGAGTGTGTCTGACAATTGTTATTGCCGAAGCATGGAGCTAGTACAGACCTGTAGACCAGATCCAGAGCTGCATTCCTGCCAGTCACCTCCTCCCTCCTTCTCCTGCCTCTCCAACAATCTCCTTCTTATCAGCCCAACGCACAGGCTTTAAAAATAGATGGAAAAGAACATGTTGCTGCCTGTGAAGGAGCAGACAACAATTCAAAGCTGAGAGGGGAGAGGGAAACAGGAAAGTGGCTCTGGAAACTTAAATTCACGTTAAATGGCTGCTACTTCATGAGTGGTTACTAAATGATATGGGTGATGTGTTGACCTCGGCTTCTAAGATTTAAACTCATTTTAAACCATCATAATGCTTGCTGCTGCATGAAAAGAAAGCTCAATGGAGTATTTAATGGCAATCGTTCAGGTGTAAGTGATGACTAAAGTGCTTTCCAAGCAAACCCCAGGTGTTGTTTTTTCTCTGTCAGTTTTGAGAGCAAGTGAACAGAGGGTAGAGAAGTTTATTTCAACAAAAAGTTCTGCCCCGAAGAGGCCACTGCCCTGAAACCATTGTTCTTATCTGTGTTCCAGATTAAATTACAACCAAGTCCAGGAATCACTCCACTACAGTCACCGTGATGCCTTATCAAGCCACAGCGGCACGTTTAAAGCGGCTTCCAGACAGCCACGTGATGCCCGCAGCATGCCCCCCACACCCCTCCTCACCCGAAATGCCTACAGCAGCACCCAGCTCAGGTAAGGCCCCAGAGACTTTTTTCACTTGAATATCTGCTTCATCAGCAGCTCTTCATGTATTTTGGTGTGTCTGTGAGTCAAAACACAGCTATTCAATGAAGCGTTTTCCAACTGCAGATCAGAGGACGCCCCACAACATTTCCGCCAGCGTAGCGGTAGTCTGGAGTCCCAGTCCCAGTTCCTGACGGAGACCAAACCCCCTGTGCCAGTGTTCACCTTCTCCCCGGCCCAGCGCAGCAGCAGCACGGAGGTCCTCGATGACGGCTCCTCCTACACAAGCCAGTCCAGTGTGGAGTACAGTGTCCCCGGTAACCACACCCACAGACGCAGAGCTCGTGGCCGCCACAGAAAAGACATGTATGCCAACACAGGCAGCATGCCCAACCTGGCTCAGCCAGACACCCGCTGTTACGCCTACCAGCCCCGGGCCCGACCCACCACGACAGCCTACTATGTAACAGGCTATCCCAGCTACGCAGAACCAGAGCCTTACTCTAACGGAGTCTACATGTACGACAACGAGATGGAGGGACACTATAATGTCAATCCGTCCTACCACCCGACCCCAACAGCTTATCACAGCCACGACATGCACAGCCACTATGGTAACGACGAGATAGACTGCATGTCGCAGAACCCGTACGCCACACTGCGGCCACCCAGGAACCGCCCGGTGCCCCGCAGCAACGAGCAGGTCAGCAAGAACATCCAGAAGGCTTTGGTGGCGGAACACTTGAGAGGCTGGTACCATCGCAACGCTGCACACAAACAGGCAGCGTACAACTACGACTACGACAGAGGCTCCCAGCAGAGCCTGGGCTATCAGACCATGCCTGCACCCTACAGCCACAACAACAGGAACACCTCCTACTCATCAGGTTAGATCACCGCACCATATGGTACAGTCTCCAGTACATTATGTTGTTGACCCTGGTTTCACGTGTAGGTGGGTCATTTTTTGACTTGTACCATGTTTTTTTCTCCATTGTCCTCAGCGTCCTCCAGTGGAAACTGGCACAGCCACATGAACGCTGGTGGTATGTTGGAATATGACATGCCCATGCATGCGCTGCAGTCTTACCCTTACAGCACAGCCCCCTACAGCCACTCCGCCCACAACAGGTGAGAAAAAAAAATACTTGGCCTCAGCTCCTTATCCAATAAGCCACTCCCTGATCCTCCTTATCCCCAGAGCTAAGCACTAGTGTTTAATTACCTAGAATGGATGGCTACAGAAAATATAAGCTGCCATTTGGTTTTGTTATTCCTTAAATACAACAACACTGTGGATTGATGTGTAGCCAATGTTGCATTTTCTTCAACTTCTCCCTTAAGTTAGGAAATCAGAAAACATCCATCTGCTTCATATGACAGCCTGCTTCAGCAGTAGGATTATAGGATCTGTTCAGCCAGCAGTCAGTCCTCCCTCAGAGCTTAAACCTGGTTCTGCTATCCTCCTTAACTGTCCACTGGCCCCTGCTTTCTTATAGATATGGCGCCTCCCAGCTTTTTAAGGGCTCCTGGCACAGTCCTGATGGCCAGAGGCGCTGTGCCTTTTTCCCTGCTAGTTCTTCCTCCTCAGCTTCCTCCTCCACCTCCTCCCTGCCCTCCTCCTCCCTTCCCTCCTCCTCCTACTCCCCTGGTTGTCGGGTCAGGCAGGTGGCCTCCAGCCCTGCGCAGCCACAATCCTCCAGAGGGCACAGGCTCAGTAAGGTGTCCTTTGTGAAAGGTAGTTCATAGTAAGTAAACAGCAACGGCCGGAGCCTGTGCGTTTGCTTCTAGTCTGTCTGCAACGTGACTCCATAGTCTGCTTGTTGATGTTTTGAAGTGAACTTTGCATTTTGAGAGGTTTGACTGATCCTTCATTGTCATGTATGATAAGGTAACTGCATGGCTTTAAAAAAAAAAAAAACATGCCTGCCCTACTTCCTCGTCCAGCTGGCATTTTGTCATCCAGTGGTCACATTTCTCTGCAGCGTGCCTTTTACTGCTCAGATTATTTTTTTTGTTTGCCTTCCTCTTGACCCATGCGGAGGCTCCCTGCCCATGTGCTGCCATTCACCCTTGACCTTTGCCCCCTCTCATGCACAGATGTCCCCCAGAGTTTGAGTGGCGGCGCTGTGATAGGATGGCGTGCCCTGCGGGGTCTTTAGAGAGGTGTGGTGATGTTGCCACTGACAAGGAAAATTAACCCTCTCCCCTCAATAATCAAAGTCTCAGGACAGAAGAAAGGGTGAGAGACGAGAATGTAAAACTTCCCCACATGGTTATCATGGTGATGGTGATGTGTCTTTTTTTTAATATGTGGCAGGGACTGACAGAAAGCTCCAAATCACTTCACGTTACTCTTGCCGATTCTTGCTTTGTTTCTCTGGGTGTCTTGTGGTGGTGGGAGAGCACCTGTGTGGCAGAGGAAAAAAATGTGACCCCTGAATATTGTCGCATTTGAAGGCTATGCGTGTAATGCCTGTGTGCATCTGCTGTTTTGTTGGGTGAGAATGTTTGACCCTGGGTTGACCCTTGTTTCAAACCATGATTAACATTAACACGCCTGACACACATGAGGTAGCGTAATGTAATGTAATGGTTTCTGCATTTCTTCTTTTTGTTTAGTTACTGATCTTGACACTACAAAGCTGAAGTATGACAGATGCTTTTGACAGCCCAGAGTTCATTCATTCTCAACTCCCTGTTACCAAGCTACAAGCAACACTCTGTTTGCCTCTTGTCTAATGTGTGTCAATCTTTTGTTTACTACAGATCCTACATAGATGTCAGCCAGATGGACCCACACATCAGTAATCAAATGAGCACTAACCTGGAGCCAGAAGACCAGATTTACTGGCACGAAGACTCAAAACCGGGAACAATAGTGTAGTTGCCTATCTGTCATCGTGCTGTATTCATTTTTCACCTTGACAAGGTGTTATTGTGCCTTAGACTGCACTTACTTACCTGTTTTTGTGTACAAGGGGATCCAAAGAATGAAGGAATTTAGCTTCTGTGGAATTCAGCATGTAAAGGGAATGAAGTCCTCTCATTTTCTCTTCTCTTTAATGCAAATGCCAAACTGTTTTTAAATCATAACAAAACCCCACTGGAGCGTCTACATGTCTGGATTGCGAGTGTTTGTGGTGATGGCACTTGTGCACTGAAACTAAACCAGGACCTGCTGTTGATTGTGTGGTCTAGCCAAATGGAATGTGGACTAAGTTTCTCCAGTGTTTCTCTATAGAGAGACCGGCTTCACAAACCAAGGACTAGGACGTCTCTGTAAGAGGATACTGAGCCGCAATGAACACACACACACTTACACACATGTATGAGCACTGTAACCATGAAGGATTGATAAGGACATTATCAAAATGAAGGAACTCATTAAAAATGAGTGAAAAAGATGGCTACTTCCTGGAACATTCTGCAGTCACCAGATCCAGTTTTATCAAAGCATTGTTCGTAGCTGCCACAGTGCTTCCTGTGCTCTTGTTTGTCATTTAGAAAGTATTCGATCCATCTCATTGTCAGTACTTACAATACAATTGAGCCAAATGCTTCTGTCACACCATTTGAGTATTACCTAAAGTCACCAACTTTGATATCACTGCCACATCTGATCAGTGAGTGCAGGAAGACAGAAAATCCAGTTTTGTTTTTTTCATTTTATTTTAACATGGTTATTTCATCCATGCTGGAAATCATGGACTGGTGCTCCCAATTTCTCTCAAGAGAATGAAGTTGTATGTAAATGTTGGTATTGTAAATACACTGGTTCTGTCTTTTTTTTTTTTTTTAGAGCATTTTTATGTACTTGAAAAGCATGTAATATATAGTAAACAATTGTTGTTAAGCTGGTTCTTAGTAATTTGTATAATTGCATTTGTTTGAATTAAAAAAATCAGCATTTGAGTCAGCTGTTGGTTTGTAGGCTGTGTTTATGAATAAGAACAGTACGCCAACTTTTACACTTCTCTGGGAAATTTAATCAGAAGGAAAAGTCTCATTCCTCTGAGTGCATCAAAACAGCATTTAAATCCAAATCCATTAAATGCAGTAACAGAACACCTGTTCAGCCAGTTCAATTAATTAAATGGGGTTTGAAGAAAGCGCGATTGTCGCCTGTTCCATAGGAAAATGGCTAGATAACTTAAAGTCTCATTTACATTTTATTGCTCTGCAGGCTTTGTCACAGTAGCTTAGGATGGTGGTCTTGGTCAACTGGAACACATAAATGCATTCTCCACATATAAATGGTTTGGAAACTGCTTATCTGGGGTGCTTTCAAGGAGACACATTATAATTAGAAAGATAACTGGCTGCATCCCAGTTTCTTTTTTTCTTCTTTTGAGCTTGTAAGAATGAGTGCGGGGCTATAATCAGTCATGATGATAGCTAATTATGAATAAATGATTTGTTTTTGGAAATGCTCTCCCGCTGCAGAGCTCTGTCGCTCTGCCGTATGTTCCCACCAGCTTGCTGCGTTGCCTGGATGGTTTTCTGTGTCCTTAAGCTGTAAACCGACCAAACCAGTCTTTAAAACCTGTCACGCCCATCATGGGCTATAACCTGTTCTTCTGTCCTCCCCGTGAATGACAAACTAGTGTTTATAGCACCAAACCCTCCCTGGAGGCATCCATGTAAGAGAAGTCTGCAGTGCACATGCACCCCCGCCTCCCCTCCAGATTACACTATAACCCTTCACCTCCTTTCCCTCCCTTCCTTCCCCAGCCGACACATACTTTCTAGCGCAGTGTGTCCCGCCACTGGTGCCCTCTTTAGGAAGGCCGCAGCGGAGCAGCTTTAGTTGCTCGTGGTGCCCCTCGGTGTTATGCTTCTTGAACGAGCTCAGGGGAGGTCTCAGACACTTCAAGCTCCTCTGCTTTACCCGAGGCAGCGAGGGAGGGGGGAGTGTTTTGTATCCAGCTGTCTCCCTGTGTCTCTGCGCCTCTGCTGCTTCACACCAGCTGCAGCCAGACATCAGGCGAGGCTGTTCCAGCTGACACTCCACTGCATAAACAATGGGCTCCTATGTACTTTCCCCTCATCTAACACACTAATACTGTATTATGGATAGCAGATTATAGGGCTGGGTTTGTACCTTGATACTGTCAAACTGACAAGTTCCGAAAGCTGCCAAATTTCAAGCCGCACCAATCAATATTTTTATATTAACAGTGGATTAAATGTCTGCATGTAATGTGAAAGGTGTCGTTCGTAGTGACAAACCCACAGAGAATTCTCACCCTGCAGTTCTCTTCAGCTCCACAGAGCGTTTTAGAGTCCTTTGGCTCATTGTTTTGGTTTTACTGCCCACAAATGTACCGTTTTGGCTGATCTCTCTCACCAACCCCGTTTTTAGCCACAGCAGGTGCTAATAAACTGACTATACGCTGCCTGCCCAGCACCAAACAGAAGACAGAGTTAGCGACTAGATAGTAAACACTGAGTAAGTTTTAGCAGCTGAAGAGCCAGATATTTCCCCCAGGGAGTTAGATTCCTAGGAGTCCAAAATGGTGCTAAAAAGGAGGGTGAATGTTTGACTTCGCTTCATCAGGTGGACAAATAATAGGACGCTCAAATAAATGCTAATGTTGCTTTGAGTCTGCTGGATGTGTAAATAGGCAACTGTTTGCTAATGAGTTAGCCATATTGACTTCATGAGGTTACATAATATCCTTGTTCTGTTAACTAAGTAGCAAAAAATCACTTCATACTGCTTTGAATCAGTGTTTTTAGACTTTATTATTCGGGCAACATAATTGTGTCTCAACTATAGCATTTGGGAACTCAGACTTTTTTAGTTGGAAGAAAAACATTTATACATTTCTGAAAGTAAGATATTGAATAAGTGTCATTTTGGGATCAGTACTAAGACCAGTATTGAACCTTTTGAAACAATACCCACAGAGCAGATAGGTGTCACACATGAACTACACTCTCCCACAGGGATCAGCCAAACTCAGATTAGAGTGACTATAAATCAGGTTGAGCCGTGGCTTCCCCAGGATCAGCACATTTACGTCGATCCAGGGAGTAATGGCTCTGACAAGTTATGAAGGGTGGATAGTTGGATTAGCAGACCGGCCACATGCCCTCAAATCTTGTTCATGGGCTAATATGGATGACCTTCTGTCGTGGAAGCAGTAAAAGCAGGGTGGGTGTACGGGGAGGTTGAACAGGATACTGCATACCGCAAAGGTCACACTGATCAGCTGTAGTGTAGGTCCAAGCAGCCAGATCTGCTGAGTGACAGGCTGTTTGAGTTATGAGGCTAGCTAACCAGCTCGGCCAGCAGAAAGCCAAAGCCCCTCAGGCAGGCTGAGGAGGGGGGTGGAGGGTGGAGGAATCGACCCAAAGTGAGCCTGACCCAACAACATTAAGTACTGTATCATACTGAACTGCTCCCTGTCCCACGCCTTTGTGCTGTGGAAACTAAACAGGAGGCAGATGTTGGAAATCAAAAGCCTGCAGTGTTGTAACTTAGCAGCTCGCACAAAAACAGTACACAGCTTTGTTTTTGTGTCACATCCATGACTGCTGTTGCTTCACTGAAGACTACCTTTGGAAGCAATTATGGTTGCTTTAAAATGACAAGTGGGTCAAGTGTTGTTGATTCATGCAAAAGCACCAAGAAAGGATAAGTGTTGTTTTGCAGCGTGTAACTGCGCTTCCTCTCCTGGATTACACGTGTTGAGGACCAGACACCAAAGACACACCTGTTGGGTGTGCAGCAGCACACTCGTGTCGGCAGGATCCTTCCAGCAGCTGCAGCAGCAAGAACAGGGGCCTGCACTGTGCCCTCCGAGACATGACTTTAATTGAGTTCATCGCTACCAGTTCTGTTCACCCCGAGTTGCACAATATGGATGCAGATGAGGTAACGCAGGAAAGGACATAAATCTCTACTGAAGCACAGAGGGGGAAAGCCTCGCAGCTGGAGTCAAAGTTAAACTGGAAGCCTCTGGAATACTATTACCTGATGGCGTAGAGGTCATCAGAAAGGTTCATTTGAAAAATACTGTGAATTCCTCGTAGAGAAATGATGCTGCCTGAAGTGGATTTCATCATTTTGATAGCAAAGTGTTACCACGGACACATAGTTTGAGAAACCAGCACTCTGACGTGATTACTCTTTTTAATGCCCATCATTCTTATCTTCATGTTTCCCCCGATCCTTACACACTGCCACTTAAAACCAAATAACAGAGCATCGTGTTCCACATGGATTCTTGTTATCTGCAGTCAATTTCAAATGGAATCCAATAAAAGAAAAAAATAAGAACACAGCTGAAGTAGCTGACACAGCGACTAACTCGGGTTTGGACGTGAATGACTGCAGATGAATCCACTCCTTCACCGTGCGGCGCTCAGCTCTCTCCACACTGCAATCTACTGCAACCCATTCATTAGCATTGGGGTAAGTGGAAAGGACAACAAAGTTAGCCAATCCATCACCCAAGGGGCACTGTCAAGATTAAACAGTGAGGGGTGCAGGAGAAATACTGATGGGCACGGGTTAAGACCTCACACTCCTTTGAAGTCTTCATTTTAAATATTGACACAGTGATCTGCGTCGCTGTTTGGAGTCACATGTATCTCAAAGCTCAAGACAACGTGGTGCCTTCTCGTTTGTCTTTTTATTTGCATGAACATAAGGTTGCCTGCTTTCTATTCAAATGCAGACTTAAGTAAACTGTTAAATTTTATGTGAGGAAACTCAAAAACTTGAAACAATCCAGCCTGTAGAGTAGCTTGGCAATGATGTGTGTCGAGTGTGCATTTTTTATTCTTTGTTACAAAGCAACACTTGCATTGCTTTCACAATTTTAGATGAGTGCAAACTGGCAGGACTGACGGCTGCTTCTGAGACTGATTAAACACAGATTTCATACCTAGGAAAGACTCTGCAGCTGCGTTGCACAGGAACACTGACACATTGCATAGCAGAGATGTGAGGCAGCGCCAAGTTGCCCCCATCACTGTTTAAGAAAAGTGCCCTGACAAGTTCTGGGTGGAGTGACAGATACCCTGAGGTAAAGATAAAGCCCTTCAGATTAGGAACTTTCTTTTTTTCAAAACACACAAAGGTGAACACGCTGCATGTGCAGGAAACTTTAAGAGGTTTAGACTGAGAGACACAGAATGTTGTTACACCCAAGAAAAAGAGTCATAATCTTTGGCCAAAAGATGTGTGCATGTGTGTGCTCCTTTCCAAGTCCAATCACTCCTTCAGTTTTCCTTCCAGAAAGCTCTGGATCTTTTGAAAGTTCTCCTCTTGCTGACCCAGAGCCTCCAGCAAAATGCCCATGGGTGACCTCTTCAGTCCGGCCCCTTCGATCTTGTTCTCCAGTTTATTCTTCATGTTGCGGAGGCGAAATGAAGCATGTGCAAGTATCACTGAAAAAGCAGATGGGAAAGTGGCTGTTAATGTTTGAAATGTTTGGCAAAAACAAACCTATAAACTGTTGTTCAAGTCAAACTATAATAACATCAGTCTTTGACAATCTGAGAGGGTTCACTCCAAAACATATTTCATTGATTTCCAACTGTGTAGCATTAGGTTAATTTCATAATACTTCAAATGCACTGATCATTACACTGTAAAAAGATATCCATTATGCAGTGAAATGTATTTAATCAGCTAATATAATTTATAATAGTCCGTTTACTTTTTGGCCAGGAAATCATATTGCAGTAATAGGCGTATATTTCATTTATGTGATTAAAATTATCTCCCCAGTGCCATAAATGTTATCGCCCAACATTATCTTCTTGAACTCACAAGCCAGAGGTAAAGTGATTGCAGACATAAACACCATGACGCTTCCCATCATCGAGATTAAGATGTAGCTGGCGACCATGACGGCGATCACAAACGCTGTGGGATTCTGCCTCTTAAAGTTGTTGATCACAGCTCTGTTCTCTCCGGCACACACTGATCACAGGAAGACGCCAGACACCACGGCCATGGCTGTGAACATCCCCAGAGGGTTCAGGAACCTGCAGGGCAGCAACACAAGACACGTGAGAGCGCGGGGCTCACGTTAAAACTGC
>JAPZEA010000012.1:27403406-27417214 GCA_029783685.1 Heniochus monoceros | reverse complement strand
AGTCGTTCACAAGCGAGGATGGAGCGAGGTTCAACACTTTGTGAACACATGATCGTATAAAGGAGAAGCATGGGCTCAGGGACACTTTGTAAAACCATTGTCAGTAAACGCAGTTTGTTTGCAAATGATTTCATTCTGTTTTTATTTGATTTTTACACAGCATTCCAACTGTTTATGAAGCAGGGTTGTATTTGTAAAGTAACATGACAATCTTACTTTTCCAGAACTGTGTTGCAAAACTTACACACAGGGTGACGAACAGTATCATAATTTGTCAGAAAAGCCATTCTGCACATATCCACTCGGGATAGTCGCATCATGATGAAACTGACTGTGATCTTAGTTTTTACTCTCAGCAGGATACATTTCAATACAACATCAACAACAACCAAAGCTTTTCTCTGTGAGCCCCTGAGACTTAATCTGCTCCAGTGTGTGTCTGTGGAACCTAGTGTGCTTCTTTTTGGGCTCCAGCTCATGAAAACCTGCAGAACTCCTGGGTTAATCTATGGAGGCAGGTGTCTTCATGTTGTCACACAAAGTGCTTCCTCTCTCTCATCCACCAGACCAAATTTGACAGCATGAAGAAGCAGATGGAGTCCATGGAGATGGAGGTGATGGAGGCTCGACTCATAAGGGCTTCTGAACTCAATGGAGAGATGGATGATGACGACACAGGTCAGACACACTCCTACACGCAGACATGATGTGGCCAAAATAACAGAAGTGCCGCAGCCCAGCAGTAATTACCAATCTGCTGAGACTTCTGATATTTCTCTTATGTGGCTTTAAAAAGTCACCCATAAACATGCTAATAATCAGACAACGCTGCTAGACACCCACACAGGTGTTTGATTGTTTGATGAGTGACAGTTCTGTGAGTTTCATCACGTGTTGAGGTTGAACAACCTAAACCTAAATAACAGTGTTACATGCTGCTCTGTGATGAGCTACTCTGTTCAGACAGAACATGGTACTGCATTGACAGAGAATTATCCTGTTCATGTAACACTACCGGGAATGTGTGTTTGCACATATTTTGTGGTATTTTGTTGTATTCCTGTGCTTGTTTTGCCAGAGTGTCAGGATCCCCACTGTGTTGGCACAGAGATGGCTATTGGGGCCAATTCTTAAGAATCTTATGTAATGACCTCTTTTGTCTGATCAGCAGTCTCAAACTATATATTTGCAATGATGTGAAAAAGATAAAAGCAGCAAATCCTCGAATTGTAGAAGTTGGAATCAGAGAAAGTTTTGCATTTTTTCTTAAAAATTACTTTAACAATTCATTGATTTTCAAAATTGTTAATTTTTGGTCAGTCAAAGACTGACAAAGAGTTGAATCAATGCCTCTGACAGTTTCATTAACAATAACAAATTAATAAAACAGAACTGTATTGGATTAGACTTTTAAAATGTACTATAGCTTCTACTTTGTCTGGGCACTGAGTGTATTCCAAACATCGAGAAACTGTGTTGACAAAAAGGAAAAGTGGTCAAAATGAGTCCTTCAGCAACAATAAGTTAATTTGTTGAACAATTTGTAAACAGAACCTTAACAAACGAGCACTGAGTTGATTGAACAGTCTTGACACAAAACTGGCATCAAACTTGCATTGTGTTTTTGTTTTTTTGTCCACTCCCAGTCTGAACTGTACATACACATACTCCCACGCAGACGTTAGTAGCAGTAATTCCCCTCTGAAAAGCCCAGTGTGAGTTCTTCAGTGGAGGTGCAGGAACTGCAGGGGTTGTCTCTGATCGATGCTTTGACAAAAGCCAAGAAAAATCCATTGTGAAGAAGTGCATTAGAAATGGCTCAGTTAAAAGTGAAAAATGAAGTAAGAATTCAGTTCCAGACGCCCAGCAGGCAGGCTGCCAGCTGTCTTTGTGTGGAATGCAGACTTTGTGAATGTAGAATTGATTTTTGCCTTCATAGTGTCCTCATTCATGCTGCATAGGTTGGAACAGCTTTACTCGTTTGTACCATAGCAGAGCTTTGATTCAGGTGAAATGGCACTGCAACACAATCATGAAGGTATTTCTGATGTCAGCCATGAAGTACGTTAGTCCGCATATATGTGGAATGTGCCATACAGAGATATTTCATAATAACAGTGATAATAACACACTTTATTTTTATAGCACCTTTCAAACAAGAATTGCAGCTTAGAGTTCTTAACAACAAAGAAATCACATGCACCAAGTGCTCCATATAACAAAGTAAGACAGAATGAACATTACAGGCGAGAACTCAGAAAGGATTTTGCCTTGTGTGCACACTATACCTGCCGGCGCACACGAACAAACAAACAAGCATAACAGAGTCTCCCAAAGTCCTGATGGACACAGATTCACCACCGGTCTTGATTAACCGAAATAAGCCTATTTGAGCTTACCCCAGACCATCCTCCCATGGGTTTAACCTCACTGTGGGTATCATGTGAGTTGGGCAAAGCCTGAAGCTGCCCCAGAAAAATGCCTACCTGTATGACTAATATACAGTAGGTCATGCTAAAATTTGATGGAGGGTATTGGAATTGACTTACTTAGTAAAGTCAGAGAATTTAAAATAATGGACACAGTTTTAAACTGGCTGTAAGTGGACAATCTTTGTCTCAAATAAAGTGTCAGTAGCATGTGATCCTACTTCAGTTGAGCTTAATGCTTTCATAGTGTCTTATTTCCAGATGTACTACGCACAGCTATAAAAATAAGTAATATTGCCACTTTATGGACTTGGGTTAAAAAATGGAGGGAGCAGTGGAATCCATAAATGAAGGTGTTCATGCATCCTAAAAAACTAAATTTTGCTGGTTGGTCCGCCATGAAGAGTGAAACATCTTAACCAATATTGGATGGAATCCCTGAATTTTCACCCCAGAGGAAGAATCCTAATGGCTTTGGTCATCCCTTGACTTTATTTCTAGTGCCACAAGCAGGCCAGAGTTTCCAATTCTCTAATAAAAGCCGGGTAAAACAACATCCAGAGGGGGAGGTAGCACTCTTACTAAAATGGCTCATGCTACATTTCCTGTACTGTACCTTTCCATCAGTACAACAGAGCTAAATTCCTGTCATACTCACCACACTGCAGTTTCTCTTTTTAACAGAAATAATATTTTCATTCACTAATCAATTCCAGTCACATCTACTTCGCCATTTTTTCAAATGCTGTTAAATTACCGTCAAACTTTTCCTGCAGATATTTCAAATTAAAAGCTTACTCAGAATGGGAGCGATTGTAAGATCTTTAATGTGAAGCATCTGTGCAGGAAGTGTTGAATTTCATGGACAACAGCTTAACAGTGATTAAAAAAGTGCAAGTGGAAACCTTGTAAATAATTAGTATCAATAATTTATAATTTGCATCAACAGCAATTTAAAGCAGGACCAGATCAGGAAGCAATGAGGTTTCTTCCTAAAATATGATGAAATACACATACACACATTTGAGTCTGACTTCAGGTATAACTCATTTTAGAACGCTCTCCTGCTCTCTTATTCGTGTAGACTACGCTGACTTTTACTGCTTAAATTGCGACTTCCACAACATAGAAATGTTTTATTCCTTGTCCATTTAAAATGTCCTGGAAAATCAAGATGTGGGACTACATGCATGCATTTTCCATATTCGTCATATTATATACATTTGCAACTAATATTAGTGTGAAATAGTGATTAAACCTTGCTAATATATTTTAGGACACATGGAAGTTGGGGGGTATTTATTTTGTACTGAAGTCCCCATGTCAAACTAATGTGTTTTTGTGACAAATGTTTCCTTATTGAAAAATACATGTTATATGGGAGGTATGCAGCAAGTGTAGCGCAACAAGTGTAAAGCAGATGAAGCAACTGAGAACATGCTGATGTGACAGGAGGAGAGTGGAGGCTGAAGTATGAACGAGCCATCAGGGAGATTGAATTTACCAAGAAGAGACTGCAGCAGGAATTTGATGACAAGCTGGAGGTGGAGCAGCAGAACAAACGGCAGCTGGAGAGGAGGGTGAGTGGACACACTGACAAACATCTTCCATTAAGAATCTTTTCCTACGTCATTTTGTCCATTATAAATCTGTTACACAGTCATTGTGTTCCATCTCATTATAATAACTACCATGCAGCTCAACAACCAATTATACACTTTCCCTCCAAATCACATTTGAACTAACCAATCACATAGAACCACTTACCTTCAAACATTTTCACTATATATACCTAGTCCGTCCCACTCATTCTTTTCCCTCTGAGGAAGCAACAACATTGCGAAACGTCAGGGATTTATCACTCCTTTGTGTCTTACCAGTCTCCTGAATTTTAACAATAGCAGAGTTCTTTTAACTCCGCTTTTGATTTTATAAATTTTATCCTTTTATCCTTCTCTTTTAATTGTTTAACTAATAAAGATAGTTTTTAACCACGGTCGGGTTCTCCGAGCCTACAGAGGAGGCCCTCACCCAGAACTTAAACTGCTTTGTCTAACCTGGAACCAGACTCTCATCTTCCAGAGAAACCTACAATACCACTCAACAGAAAACTACAAGTACCCAACTCTCCAAGAAAACCTGCAACAGCACGGACCAGAAATCTACACAACTCTCCAGACAACCTTCAGCCTCGAATAAGGTAGGAGCTTCCCTTCCTTGGTTAACCACTATCTTTTACAGGTACTGATATTACACACAGGAGTCAACAGAATGTTTGGACAGACACACTACATAACACACACACACACACACACACACACACACACACACACACAGGGAGGCATCTGTAATGTCTGTATTACTGTTTGAAGACCAGCAGCTGGTTTGGTGCTGACTTGACCTACAGACATGCAAATGATGAGAGACAGAAAGAGGGTGTGACATACAGTAAATGTCCCTGACTGTCAACCTCTATCAATCGTTCCGATCAAAGCGTGTCATCAGTCTCATCTAAACATGCTGCTGCTACTACTCTAGTAGTTTTCTTCCTCTTGTACGTCTTGTTCAAGTTTATGCATATTCATTTGTTCTTAGTGTTGTGCTAGAGAAAAGGCCATGGGATCAATAACATCAAAAGGTTTTATTCCCCAAGGAGCCTGGATGTGCTACGTCTTAATGATCCTGTTAAACCTCCTTAAATTCATCTTGTGATTCGTTCCCCACAAACACGGATCTAAATGGTGCAGAAACAATGTTCTGGTAAGAAAAACAAAGGAATCAGTGTTTCAATAGAGGACAATGTAGATTCTTGGCCCTCCTGGCCAAGGCATGTCTAGTAACTTAAAGCAAGTCCAAAATAGGTTCACCTGCAAGAGGACACTTTCATACGACCCGTGGCTGTTGATGGCCATTCAGATTGTTGCAGGGATTTTCAAAGCGCTATGACACTTTGTCCTCTGCCTTGTAGCCTAATCTATTTTCTTACCGTCTCTCTTCTAGGAGCTCCTATGTGAGGCTAAGACACTTGTGCACCAACACATGGGTTCACAGCACCAACAACCCCATTGACAAAGAGGAGGAGAAACCTGTTATGTTGAGGGTGAGTCGGTGATGCTCTGGTCAAGACATATAGCACGGCTCAGGTTTTCTGAACAGATCAACTAAAAACAATTTGTTATTCCAGATTGGAACATCAGCGGTAAAAGAGGACAAGGAAGCGTTTGCCATTGTACCAGTGCCACCAGCAGAAGTACGTGATTTAGACTTTGCCAATGATGCGAGTAAAGTGTTGGCATCCATTGCTAGCAAGCTTGAAAAAGGCACCATTACACAAAATGAAAGAAGGTATGTGGGGACAAATATCTGCTGCAGACTTTAAATACTACATTATTATGTGTTATATATACAGTGTTTCTATGTGCATGTTTCTAAATATCTAAAGGAAGGAAACCCAGATATCACTGAAGTAGTTGCTTCTTGCGAAGCAGTCTGTAATGTGCGTGTTTGACTTGTGCACTTACATATATACTCTCCTCAGGTTTGTGACCAAGCTCCTGGAAGATCTAGTTTTCTTTGTGGTGGACATCCCCAACAGTGGGCAGGATGTTTTAGAGATCATGGTTAACAAACCAAACAGAGAAAGACAGAAACTCATGAGAGAGCAGAATATCCTGAAGCAGGTTCGTCTTAAACCTCAGAGACTGTAATTACACCAATTTAAAGTTCATGATTAATTACAGTTTTTGGTATTAAAATTCTCCTTTTCAGATTTTCAAACTTCTCCAAGCCACTTTCACGGACAGCGGTGATGGTCCAATGCTGCGACTGGAGGAGCTTGGAGACCAGCGCCACGCTCCATGTAGACATATTTGCAGGCTTTGCTACAGAGTGTTACGCCATTCCCAGCAGGATTACAGGAAGAACCAGGTAGGTGGACACAAGCACTTCACTCTTACCCCTTATTACCAAGCCTTTTCTTTGCAGTAATCATCCCTTCTTTATTCCTCTTTGCAGGAATACATAGCCAAACAATTCCGCTTCATGCAGAAGCAGATAGGATATGATGTGCTGGCAGAAGACACAATAACAGCTCTACTCCACAACAACAGGAAGCTGCTGGAGAAACATATCACTGCTGCTGAAATAGACACGTTTGTCACTCTAGTGAGGAAGAACCGGGAGCCGAGGTGAGGCCCACAGGAAGGGACAGGCCCTGGCTGGTAGCATGAACTGGCATAGAAGAAGCACCTGTGGCTAGTTGGGGTCAGATTTGTTTGTATAACAGCTGCTAAGGAATGTAAATGTATGTAAATATATTCAAATGTGTGCGGAGGAGTATGAGTGGAACTGCTTGTGCATGACCTTGGCTCTGCAGGTAATTTGCTGACAGTGTGTGTTTGTGTTGTGTTAAAGTCCTGTCAGGTGCTGTTAGTGACATTTGAATAAGGTTGGTTCAGAAGTCTGGAGAAAGGAGGCCCTCACAGTTTTCAACTGAGTAGTACTGAGAGAGTGGGAGCAAAACAAGCCGTTTGTATTTTAACTTTGTGTACTTTCTGAGGTACACCAGTAATATAATCTGACATTTACCATGTGTATTTCTCAGCTCGCCCAGTGCCTCTGAAAAATAAATGAAAAATGCAATTTATTGTGATCTGTCACAGGTTTCTGGACTACCTCTCAGATCTCTGCGTGTCCATGCAGAAGTCAATCCCTGTGACACAGGAACTCATCTGCAACGCAGTACTGGACCCTACCAACGCTGACATCCTCATTGAAACCAAGTCAGCTTCTTATTTTCCTTAATTATTAGAGTTCTTGGAAATCTGACGCAAGCATGTAGAAATAATATTTATGCTGTTCACCAGATTGGTCCTGTCGAGGTTTGAGATTGAGACAACGTCAAATGGAGAGAGTCCAGTGGAGGCAGAGGATGAAGAGGAGGTCTGGCTGTTCTGGAAAGACAATTGTAAGGAGGTCCGGAGTAAGAGCATCAGGGAGTTGGCCCAGGATGCAAAGGAGGGCCAGAAGGAGGACCAGGAGGTGGTCAGCTACTACAGGTGGGATGTCTTTGATTTGACACATGAAAACATAAACCCTGACTTATTTTAACATTAACCTGAATGGAATGTTGGTAAGGCGATATAATGCGGTAGAATCCAAAACAACCACATCTCTGATTCAGATTCAGACAGGTAGAAACTTGGAATTTCAAGTTCAAATGTAAAGATTAAAGATTGTTAATAAAACACAGATATCTGACCAAACTACAGCCCTTTGCCCTTATTTTTAGGTATTTAACTGCAAAACGTTTTGTGAAAAAAAATAACACCACCACGCCAAAAAATTATATTCAAAGATATTGAATATGACAACAACTCAATTCTGAAAATAACGAACACTGCTCTAATTATTCTGACTCTTACAATATTTCCTCTCAGGTGCCAGCTGAACCTCTTTGCCCGGATGTGTCTCGACCGTCAGTATCTGGCCATCAACAAGATCTCTGGTCAGCTGGATGTGGATTTGATCCTGCGCTGTATGTCTGACGAGGACCTGCCCTTTGACTTGCGGGCGTCTTTCTGCCGCCTGATGCTGCACATGCATGTGGACCGTGACCCTCAGGAGCAGGTCACACCTGTCAAATACGCCCGTCTTTGGTCTGAGATCCCCTCTAAGATTGCTATTGATGAGTGAGTTTGTCTCAAGAACACGTTTAATTGACTTTTATTGTCGTTCCAGAGACATCACAGCATCTCTAAGATGTGATTCTCCTCTAATTATGCAGCTATGACAACGATGGCACCACCAGAGATGAGATCAAAGAGCGTTTCTGCCTCACAATGGATTTTGTGGAGAACTACCTGAGAGAGGTGGTGTCACAGAACATTCCCTTCTCTGACAAGGAGAAAAACAAGCTTACCTTTGAGGTAATGCCTCTTCCTGGATGATGAACACTTGAGAAGTCACGTTGGTTTTTATTCAATATAAATCATGCTTTTGTGTTTTCTTGTATATAGGTAGTGAACCTGGCAAGGAACCTCATATACTTTGGTTTCTACAACTTTAGTGACCTGCTACGACTGACAAAGATCTTGCTGAACATTTTAGACTGTGTCCATGTCAGCACCATTTACCCCATCAACAAGATGGAGAAGGGAGAAGAAACCAAAGGTAAACATTCAGTCCTTTAGGCTTAACTCACGCTACTGTACATCAGGGAAGAATGTTTCCTTTACTACCTCGGATGTTATATCGCCATACAGAGAGAGTCAAGATTGTTATTGGTTCTTTCCCTTAGTGTTGAACTTCTCTTGCAGGAACACATTATTCACAGACCGATTCATTCAATTAAATTTTAGTTAAATAAAGAACAGAATGACCAGAAACCAGATTTGGCACAGAGATATCGTTGGTGTGTTGTTTAACTGTGGGTTGCAAAGTTTTGTAACTCAGTCAAAAGTTTTTGAATACATTTTAAATATACTTTTAACCATCTTACAAAGTTAAAATGAATGTGTTCATATACAATTTAATGGTTAATTGACTATGGCCTCTCATATCCAAAGTGAAAACAATTAAGATCATGCCACACACATGTTCATAACTTCTGCATATTTGGCTGTTATTATTGGTTTGTTCCTGCATGTACTGTAGCTGGCAGTAATGTGATGAAGTCCATTCATGGAGTCGGGGAGCTGATGACCCAGGTAGTGCTGCGAGGAGGCGGCTTGTTGCCCACCACACCAACTCATCAGCCAGAGGGAGATGTTGTTAAACAACAGACTGAGCCAGAGATGGAGGACATCATGGTCATGGACACAAAGCTCAAGGTCATTGAGATTCTACAGGTGGGACATCAGGAAACTGGTTCGTCCTTGATGGCAAATACTTTGTTTTTGTTTTTTTATTTGCTCTCTAACTTTTTGTCTGTTCTTGTAGTTTATTTTGAATGTACGGCTAGACTACAGGATTTCCTGCCTGCTTTGTATTTTCAAACGTGAGTTTGATGAGAACAATCCACAAGCAGACAACACTGCCAGTCAGAACGGAACTAATAATGTCACAGGTCAGATGCCAGGTACGATGCCACTTGGTTTAATATACCTTTTTTACAGCTTACATCGTGGGTTGTCATAGCAGGAAAAGCAGAGGTCTAATTAATGACATTAACAGTGAGCACATTCCACGTAGGTGAGCTCCTGCCATGGTCCTGATACTGTGCATGCTGACTCACTGTCATTACTCGTTACTGGGACACTTGATGGAACCAGCTATCGTTAACAAAATTTGTTTCACCTTCGCTTTTCCTGCTATGAGAGAATGTCGGCTCTGGCCTATTATAACAAAGTCAATTTTATCATTTTTTAACACTTTATATCATATAAATTTTGGAATTGATTTCTTTGATGATTATTTTTTTTAATAACTCCAGGAAACCTTGACTTTGAGAACATTGAAGAACAGGCAGAGGGGATTTTTGGAGGAAGGTAATGGTATAACTTGCTAGCATTTTCTAAGATACTCTGAAGCTAGATAAAGCAAAATAAGATTTGTTTAATTTCTGCTCCAATTACCTTTCAGTGAGGAGAACACTCCACTGGACCTGGATGACCACGGGGGTCGTACCTTCCTAAGAGTCCTGCTCCACTTGACCATGCATGATTACCCTCCTCTCGTGTCTGGAGCACTTCACCTGCTCTTCAGACACTTCAGCCAGAGGCAGGAGGTCCTCATGGCCTTCAAACAAGTAGGCATTTCCACTCTTAAATACTTCATTATACTCTCTGACGTGCACACATCTGGGCTAGCACTCGTAAGTTCACATGTGCAAAACTAGTAGTCACAGAATGTAACTAATTCTGCACGTGAATTTAGGTCCAGCTGCTGGTGACCAGCCAGGATGTGGATAACTACAAGCAGATCAAGTCAGATCTGGACCAGCTGCGTTCTATTGTGGAGAAGTCTGAACTGTGGGTTTATAAGAGGCAGGGAGAAGATGGGATGGATGGAGATGGACCTTCAGAGTCTGACAACAAAAAGAAGGTACAGAGTACGAGAACATGAAAATGTAAAACATTTGCTGAACCGATGAAGAAAACTTCATTAAAAGTCTAATATGCCAAAGATTATAGATTATTCTCGTCGTCATGTAGTAGGATGTAATGTTGTAAGACTTGAAAGACCTTTTTCTCCTTGTTGCTCCTTGTTATACAGGGAGACTCTCCAGGTTCAGACAAGAAGAAGACAGAAAGCACCAGCAGTTACAACTACAGGGTTGTAAAAGAGGTAGGCTCATTTGTATTTTAATCTTGTATTTTCATCTTTGTGATTTGTTGGCTGTGGTTAAACTCCTCCTGCTGTGTTGGTTTGAGTGCCTGCCCCGCAGTGTAGTCAAAGTTTTTGATAGTTCCGTGAAAATTAGAGAAAAAGATTAGTAGACTGGCAGAAAATTAATCCACAGCTATTAATCGTTTTAGCTGTTTTTTAAGCAAAAATGCTTAAATTGTTTGCTGGTTACAGCTTTTCAAATGTCAGGATTCTTCGTACATGTTAATAAAGTGAATATCTTTACATTTAGCACTGTTGGGCAGACAAAACAACACATTTGAAAATGTCATCTTGGCCTGTGAGAAATTCTTACAGCCATTTTTCACAACTTCCTGACATTTTATAGGTAAAACAATTAATCAAGAAAATAGTCATTAGATTAATCGATAATGAGAATAATAGTTAGCTGCAGCTCTATTGAAAATATTACAGACTGAACATCTGATGGGCATCTTAGAAATGGAGGGTGCTGCAGAAGCTGTCTGAGAAGTTTCTTTGGACATATTCATACTTTCAGTGCAGTGAAAACTGACACTGTCGGGATCCATTGTAAGCGACATGAGTTCTCAGTAAATGTTTATTACTGAGGCCATATTTCAGGTTAATACTATGTTATGGTCTGTGAAAACACCTGGATTCAAATTCACCCTCTTATCTGTCCTCTTTGAACAGTTATGCTCTGTTGCAGCTACATTTTAGGAGAATCATCCTTTCTGACAGCAGCAGTTGTGCTAGCACAGCTGGCTCCACACTGAGCAACACTGCCATTCTTATGTCCACACTCCTGCACAGTAGTTGGACTTGCTGTGAAGCAGAATAATTATTTATTTGACCTATGAAATTTTAAAAGTAGAATTCTTCCCAAGGGCTAATTTGGTCTGCCACCATACCTCATTATGTGGCTCAAGGGCTTGTGGGTAATTATTGCTACATTGTGCTTTTGGTGCTTCCAGGAAACAATATGTTATCTGTCCCACTTGGACACTCTCCTGGTCATGCAAACAAACTGTGCAGCAGATGTAGCCAAAACGCACAGATGTGTGTAAAGTCAAATTAATCAGAGGATTTAAGTTCCTCTGGGATTTGAGGTAATTATGTGACTTTTGGAACAAAAACACATACAAAAGACTTAGTTTGCGAAACAGGAACGGCAACATGTGAAACAGCTGGAAATCCTTACAGAAGATTAAATAATAATTTAACAAATAGGGCAGCTGTTTTATGTTCACATGTTTTCTACTGTTTCAAGTTAACAAGCCATTGTCATGCACCCAAAATTTTATCTCAAACCTCAATGAATAATTGATGTCTCATTAAAAAGAAACTGATGCTGGGGAAGATAGCAGGCTCCTAAAATAACAGGCTGTATGGCATTTCAGATGAGAGTGTAAAGTTACCTGCTCTTCAGTTTAATAGGAGTGTGTGTTTGATAATGAAGTCTGTCCAGAGGAAGATCTCTTCTAGCGGACCCTGGAGACACCCACCTGTGTGTGGGTGTGTGTGTGCGTGTCTTTCTTCCCCTTTTAGTACAGAGATGGCCTCTTCTGAGAGTAACTTTAAGCTGTTTGTATGTTTTATGCAGGGAAAAAGAGAACCTGAGAGACACACAGATACATACCGTAGAGAGAGGATAAAACAGATTCAAAGAGAGATGATGCATCTTTGGAGAGTTGAGATTCTCTGTGTTTTGGACAAAACACAACAGGCTAGATGAAAAGCTAAGAGATAAACAAAGTCATTTGGGTTCATCTTATGGGCACTGTGGGTATTTGTATTAAATTTCAATGACGTCCATCAAAACGACCAAAAATGTCAACCTCATGGTGGCACTAGAGGATCATTAAGGTCAGTAGGATCCATCATCTGGTGGATCATGAATGTTTATACAAAGTTTTCATAGCTGTCGAGATATTTCAGTCTTGACTAAAGTGTTGGGCTGACAGACTGACACTGCCATCCCTGAGCCATGCAGCTGGCAGGGCTAACCAGAGAGTTAAGAGACCTTTAGAATTGAAGTCGTTTTAAAACGAAATCCAAGAAATGTAAAGAAGGAGGAGCAGAGCATGACAGTAGGATATAGGTTAGAGAGATGGAGAGAGGACAGAGGAAAGCCAGAGACAGACAGAGAAAGTGAAACGAGGCAGGGAGGATGGAAGAGGCCTGTGTGTGTCTCCAGGCAGTGGGCCTTATGTGGCCTGCTTTAACACTCCCCTTCACCATCTGTCACATCCCACGTTACAGAGGAAGGATAGGAACGGTACCAGTGCTCATCTCTCCAAGTTACACTCCAACTGCTATTTCAGCACTGCACCACAGCCTCAGCGACTCCCCTCCTCCAGCCCATCCCGCATTTATATTTCATATTTACATGCAAAGCATTTATCTGACACTCATGCAGAGCAATCTAAGTGCAATAGTAGAATAGGGTCACTGTAGTCCCTTTACTATACTCATCCTTGTGAGTCGTTCTTTCAGTTCCTTGTTTTTTTTCCTTTACTTTTTTCTTTCTCCCTTGTTCCCAGAACATAGCTTTCCACTTAATTTGCCTTCCATTGGCCCCACAATGTCCCATTTATACTATGTTTTATTCTCTGCCAGCCAGCAGTAATTTAGAGTCCTTGGGATTTGCATCAGTGTCAAGCACTCGCGCACGGTTGGCTGCTGGAGTGTGTGAGCGGGAGTGGTTCCTGTCTCCTAACGTCTTAATTGTTGCCTCCTGGTTGGCCATCCTGGTGTGAGAAGGGTGCAGCTAACTTGCTGGTGTGGTTGCAAGTCTGTCCTCATGCCTGTTAGGATTATAAGATTTTTAATTCCTTTTGCATCCTGACAGCAGAGGCAGGTTTTTCAAGATTATAGTGATGTCAAGCGCTCACACGTGTTGGACTGCTGGAATATCTTTGATTCTTGCTTTATTGTCTTAATATTCTGCCCAAACATATCTTCCTGTTCTTGTGGTTGTATATAGTATTGAAAATAGTAGTGAAAGTGCAGTTTCAGATTGCAGAACATTATGAATATGAGCATCTTTTTCTCAGTGTATCAAAAGTTAAG
>JAPZEA010000012.1:27324264-27336527 GCA_029783685.1 Heniochus monoceros | reverse complement strand
ACACACGTAGTTACAATGATAACAGTGGCGTTACCACCAAAATTCATGCAGTTTTTTGAAACAATGGATCCTTCATTTCAGACAGAGGTATAAAAAAAAAAAAAACTGCTTCTCATTCGTAGCTGGCGACCATCAGTTTTGCCAGCTAAAATTAAATCTGTCACTGGAGGATTTGATCAGATGTTGCTAATTAAGCTAATGACAACCTCATGTTATATCTATAAGGTCCAGACCGGACTCTGATGCCAAGCTCAGACAGATCGACATGGGAGACAGGATAAAAAGGAAGTCTTTATTTTGACACGCAATACTTGTAATAGCTATGTCTGAGAGTCCCAAGGGCAAAGTCCAACAGATCCTGATCTGGGAGTCCGAGAGAGCAGACAGGTGGTCCTTGGGTTCCTCCGGTGAAGGCTAGAGTTGATCCAGAACGCTGAGCACCGATGACTTGGGTTTGTGTCGAGGTGGAGTGGCAGGGCTGCACCGAGGAGTCCCCAGGGAGAGCAGACAGGCGGGGCACGGAGTTAGACAGGCGGCAGGTTACCTGAGCACAAGGTAACACAGGAGGTTAGTATAACTAACCGCGACTAGACTCGGAGAGCAGACAGACTACTGGTCAAGGCACAAGAAGAGGTCACAGTCATTACCGCACTGATAAGCAGACGATTGGACGAATACTGGTTCTGGACCCGGGGCTCAAATACTGTGATGGCTGGTGAATCCTTGATTGCTTCATGCAGCACAGGTGTGCTCAATCAGCCAGAGGGCCGGCCCGACCTGTCGGCCCCGCCCTGGGGAGAACCACTCACTATACAGACAGGGGAGAGACGGACAGGAGACAGGAGGGAGAGGGAAACACAGGGGGACACTAGGACCAGAAAGGAGCGGGGACTGCAGATCTCCACAAGTAGTAGTAGACGACTACATTAACTCAAAATTCTTAAGTACAGTTTTGACCTACTTGTACTTTACTTGAGTATTTCCATTTTAGCTCTGTGTTGATATTCCACTTCATTTTAGGGTGAATATTGTACTTCTCACTCCAGTAGTATATTTATTGAACAGCTATATTTACCAGTTAAGATTTACAAACTCAGTACAAACAATACAAGTTTATACAATATGATGCTTTGTTAAACTACTCAAACACTATATGAAGCAGTTAAAATCAGCTTTACTCCCACTTTTATATTATGATGATGATGATGATGATGATTATTATTATTATTGTTGTTGTTGTTGTTGTTGTTGTTGTTAGTATTATTATTATTATTATTGCTGTTGTTGTTCTGCCAAAAGCCATTGGTTTGCGTAGGCTTCCTGTTTGTGTGAATTGTGACCTTTGTACTCGCCAGCTTTTATTCTGAAAAAGTCGGAGCGGAAGTTTCATTCCTGTTCGTCCCAGCCGAGATCTTCTCCTAACCCTCACCAAGTAGTTTTGATGCTCCAACCGACCCGCACCGCTGGGATGTTATGCAGCAGGCGTGTCTGCAGCCTCTGTGTGTCCGCAGATAGTCACTCCGGTGCCGCAGTCATGCAGCGGGACGCCGCCGCCTCCGGTGTCAGCCCGCGGCTGGCTCGGACCGGCCCGCTCGGGACAGTGCGGGCTGCGCTGCTGCTGCCGCTGCTGCTCGGCCTGGTGGCGTCGTGCCGGGCAGAGTTCGCGCCCCCCACGCTGAATATCAGCCTGGATGAAGATCCAGAGGTGCGATGGGCACCTCTGACCAAAGTCTTTGACGTTGACTATCTGAACAAAGCCGCCGCAGAGGTCATCGAGTAAGTTTTCCAGTAATGAACAATACATTCAGTTTATTTTTGCTGCAGACGTCAGTCACTAGTTATTTAGTTAGTGCACAGCTAAAGCATTGTAATAACAGGAGTGATTCATAAATACGCTATTGAAAGTAGGATTGTCAGGATGGAAATCTAAACCCTCAAAAGTTACTAACAGCCACAGAGTGCTTAGTTTCACTTTCTGTATTATGGTCAGTGCCAGTAATCATGTTGAATAAATAAAGTTTCGTAAAAAGTAAATAAAGAGGTGAATGAACTACAGTGTAATCATCAGATGACCACAAAGAGCAGAAGAGCTGATTCTGTTAGAAAGCTAACATGCTAACACAATGTTAAGTTAATATTGACACATTATGTGAGCTTTGGATCGGCAGGAAAACTAATCTTTTGCTGAGTGAGCGCTGTGCTGACAGTGATCGCACTTTTCTTTTCCTTCAGCTCGACAGTTCCTAAATGGGTGCATCATGCAGCGCGACCTCTCGTGAATGCCCTGGAAAAGTACATTCCTCAGCCGTACGCGGGGGAGATCCGCGGCATGGCCTCACACTTTGGAGGAACCCTCTCGGATGTCATCATTCTCAACTTCGCCTATGAAATTTCTGCGTATGTCCGATCTCAAGTCTAATCACACATATATAATAGAAATTTGTGTACAGTGCAAGGCCACAGATTGTGTAACAAGTGTGCAGGACTACAGTGAAAGCCCTCTCATGCATGCGAACTTTATGCCTTCCTAGATTTTGCACCAGCATCGTAGCTCAGGACAAAAATGGGCACGTGTACCACGGCAGGAACCTTGATTATCCACATCCTGTTCTGAGGAATCTGACCATCAACGTAGTTTTCCTCAAGAATGGAGAGGTACAGTGTGCATTCATAGCATTTAACCACTGAATCACTGTGGTGCCTCCTCAAAGTGAAAACCCAAACCAAAAAATAGCTGCTAATCATTTATTTAATCTCAGTTAATTATAGCAAATGAGTGTCCCTGAAGTGACCAAGGATTTGTTTTTGTCGTTGTTTGTTGATGTACCCATCCAGGTGGCGTACCGCGGAACTTCATTTGCTGGCTACGTTGGCCTGTGGACTGGACAGAGTCCGAACAAGTTCAGTGTCTCTGGCGACCAGCGGGGTGAGACCACACTTCCTCTCAGCAGCCATGAAGCCCAGACATGTTGTAATTACCAGAGCTTATCGTTTTTTTTTTGTTTTGTTTTTTTTGCATGTTTGTTTGTGATCATCAGGCAGTGAACACTGGTGGAACTGGTGGAAGAACGTGGTCTCTGCCTTCCTCTTTCGGAGATCCCCAGTGAGCTGGCTGGTGAGGGAGGTGAGTGTGTTGCAGAACAGCTTACCGAAGATAGCTAGTGTACGAGGAAATGAAACTGGCTATCTGGTTGTAACGTGTGCAGACGCTGGCGGAAGCAGAGGACTTTCAGGATGCAGTGATGCGTCTTTCCAAAATCCCCATCATCACTAGTGTGTATTACATTGTGGCTGGCGTGCGAGCAGGAGAAGGGGCCGTCATCACCAGAGACCGGATGGGCCCCGCTGACATCTGGTCACTTGACCATGTGAACGGAGGGTAGGCAAAATAAAGCCTCTGAGGAGACTCGGCTATATCAGGGTGTGTGTTGCACAACTGACTCCAAACATAAAACTGTGTGTTCCTCTTTTAGATGGTACAGAGTGGAGACGAACTTTGACCACTGGCTTCCTCCCCCGGCCTGGGATCATCGCAGGTGAGTCATCTCACATGATGAATACATCCACAATACTGTTGTTGTTGCTGTTATTATTATTCTTATGCTGCTGTGATGTGTTCATTTCATAGAGACGCAGCCAACAAAGCACTAAATGCTACCGGCCAAGCTCACATCAACATGGAGACACTTTATCAGGCGAGTCTGGACTCATAAATCTATATTTCCGGGGGACAAAGTACACGTGATACTGAGACAATGTATGGATTTGTAACAGCGTCTCGCCCTGCAGGTTCTGTCGCTGATTCCGGTGTGTAATGGGTAAGCAGAACGTCGTCTGTTCATCCTGCTCTCATTTTTGTCTCAACGAACCACATGACCGTCCCTGCTGCTGAGATGGGGCATCTGTGTGCAGGCCAGTTCCTGTTCCCCTCTGCCCCACCTCAGCGATAGTGTCAGTAGGCCTTTGTTTGTCAACATGCTTCAGCACATAGCATGTAGCATATAGAACAGCAACAGCTTCAGTCAAGACATTCACATTCAGAGGACATGACCTACAGTTCATTATTTATTCTTATGTTTTTAAGGAGCCTTTACACAGCTTGCTTTAATGAAGTTTATGTTTTGCGTGACATTTGACAGCATCTGTTGTCTGTTCTGTTGATAGAGGTACTATTTACACAACAACCATGAGCACAGCAGCCCCTGCGAAGTACAATACACTCGTCAGGCCGCAGGTAATTACATTACATCTTACATGCATATATATGTCTGCACCCTCAATTCGTCTCTCAATCGTTTTGTCCTGAAAATCTGAGATTCATGCTTTCTCTTTCAAGGGCTGCCAACCGAACTGACAGGCGCTGAGCAGTCAGCCGACACACAGATTTGTGCTGCGGAGTGTCCTTGTGTGTCTGAATATCATGAGCACGTACAAGTTCATCATCATGTGGAGATTATATAATCAGGACGGGAATTGGACTGAAGCATCTGGAGGGTGACAGAGCTTTTCTGCCTCTAATAAAAGAAAAAATGCTGCCATCATTTTTCTCACCTCGTGTAGCTGCAATTTATACGTCAGGCTTAATAAAATGTTGTTTGCTTTAATGATTGCAATCACTTTTAGTCAGTCAAGTGTTTCACAAACCATAACTCAGGTTCCCTGATAACTCCTGAGAGTTTGACTAATGCCTGGAATATACCATCCCAATAGCTTCTAATTCAATGGAAACATTGTTCACTAATTCAAAGTCTCCTCAGCTCATAGAACCTGTTGGCTCAGCTGTGAGCCAGAAAGCAAACTTAATGTGAGATTCAAAGTCAGTATTGTTTAATATTGTGAGGATGAGGCATTGAAGGATACACTCAATGTGTTGTAGTTTGATGTTAATGTGTTGTAATAAACTGTAAACTCTCTCACTGCATCCCTGTTGCTTTGGTTACTCGTGTCAGATACAGGTTGATGTTCGATGTAGCCGTTCATGTAGGTGTCCATTATCAGGAATTAATGGACATCCTGCAGCCAATCAGAATCAAGTATTCACCATGAAGGTATAATGCAAAAATAAATAACTGTCCACCAGGAGATGAACTTCACAATTCACACCAAGCAGTAGGCTGTAGACAAGTAACTAAGTAAAAAGAAAACATTCACAAAACAGGAACCAAAGATTATGTGTAAACTTGGTGTGACACCACATTGGTAAAAATGAAACAGCTTTTCTAATGAAACTTTTTCTTTCTCTGATACAGTGTTAGAAACAATCATTAATTTGTCAAGCTGTTGTCTTTTCACTGCTAGAGGGGGCTAACTCCCTTCTGTGATTTCTACCTGTGGGTAAGTCCAAGGCCCTCAATGTGAGAATGAATCATATCAGTGAGAGAGTGTGGCTGGTTTTCTTCCTCACATTTCAGATCTGCAATGTGTTTGTGTTGGTGGCAGCTTAAGCAGCGATGGCAGGTTATTTCTCATGAAAACAAGCTATTCTGCTCTCTCTGCTGTTTCTCTGTTGGAGGCTCTCGCTTTCTACACTAGTGCAGAGGGCGTAGAGGAAGTGGCAGCAAGGCCAGGAAACCAAAGTCTGTTGACTCCCCAGCACTGGTTTGACTTGTCTGAGGCAGGAATTGTTGGCATTGTGAACTATGCCTGGACAGGAGTGGATCAGGATCCTGATGCTGCTGCAGAATCGTGTCAAATGCTTTCAAGCTGCTCTTGCTTCCTGTGCTCCTGCTGGGTGCTGCTGGGGCCTTCGCTGGTGGCTCTGGACCATCTGATGCTCCAGCTGTGGTCGTCCTCAAAAGTTCCCGGGTCAGTGCATCTTTTGCACGACTCGTGCGTTCCTCCAACCAGCTGACATGTTTAACTTCCTTCATTCGGGGTCGCTCCATCCTTCTTCCTACAAGCAAAATGGTGGCACGCTACTGATGCATGACGTAGTATGTGCACGTAGATGTAAACATAGAATTGAACTGATGGGATCAGCCCGTAGATTAGCCCAGTTGGCACCCATTGGTGCACACCTACTAGCAACACCAGAAATGGCTAGCTAACAGTACATAAGTGATTCAGAACCAGAGACCTCTGCTGGCATGCTTGACGTACTGCAGAGATATTCAAGAAGGCAACATAACTTTCACAATAAATAGACTGTAAGTTGGCTGAAACCCAAATTTTTATCACTGGTCTGCAGTTGACCCTTGACGAGCTGCTAATGAGAGTAGAGACTGAGCAGTGTAATGGCAACACAGAGGACCTGTGGATCAGCTGGAAACAATGAAATAACATACGTTGGCGGGGATTTAAGGAAGGCATTGACACAGTTTTTTTTCCAGGAACAACTGCACAGACTCTGTGGTGCCATAGTGGCACCATGTATGCACCAAGTCGACAGTCTGAGCTTCTGGAAGAAGAGTTTGTGCAGCTCATGGGCAGTCTGCTGGACACCAGGAAGCAGTTTGTCATCTCTGATTTGCTGACACCACCCATGTCACTAATATGTCACTGGATCTAACCATGGAAAGGGTCACACACGTGACCTGGTCTTTTCCAAAGGTCTTAATATTGCAACAATAGCTGTTCTAGATGTTGCAATTTCTGACGCTTGTTCCATACTTTTTATGTTGAACAGACAAACTTAGCATATGTTACATTCCTGCTCATACAGCTAGCATATTTATCAGTGAATTTTAAAACCTGCCCCGCCTCACCCTCTGCCAATTTACTGCCATTAAATCAATGTCTACATTAACTCCAGAGATCTGGAGGAACTAAGCCAGAGCTTCAGGTCTTGTCCATCCCTACCAAACTGTTCAAGTCTGTCTTTCATTGCTTTATGAGTGACATAGAAAATATCATTAATAGCTCTCTGCAGACTGTCACAGCTTCTCTCAAGTGTGCTGTAATCTCACATCTGTTGAAGAAAAACAACCTCGATCCAGCTGTAATTAATAACTCTAGACCAAATTCCATTTCAGATTTCCAAATGTGTTTCTAAGCCAAACACAAACATTGTGATGTTTTATTTCAAAGGCTCCATGTTTCTGTTGGATCCTGTTCTTCTCTGGATGTCATCCTACTTAAAGGACAGGAGCTTTTATGTTCCCATAGCTAGTTTTAAATGTGCTGTTCCACTGTGGTCAGTCCCGGGGCCACTGCTCTTCAGTCTCTACATGCTCCTGCTTGGTACAATCACAAAGAAACTGTGGAAATGTGCAGTCCCCGCTCCTTTCTGGTCCTAGTGTCCTCCTGTGTTTCCCTCTCCCTCCTGTCTCCTGTCTGTCTCTCCCCTGTCTGTATAGTGAGTGGTTCTCCCCAGGGCGGGGCTGACAGGTCGGGCCGGCCCTCTGGCTGATTGAGCACACCTGTGCTGCATGAAGCACTCAAGGATTCACCAGCCATCACAGTATATAAGCCTCGGGTCAGGAACCAGTGTTCGTTGAATCGTCTGCTTATCAGCGTGGTAATGATTGAGACCATCAGCCTGTCTGTTCTTTGAGTCTAGTTTGCGGTTCCTTATCCTAACCTCCTGTGTTACCGTGTGCTCAGGTAACCTGCCACCTGTCTACCTCCGTGCCCTGCCGGTCTGCTCTCCCTGGGGACTCCTCGGTGCAGCCCTGCCACTCCACCTCAACACAAACCAAGTCATCGGTGCTCAGCGTTCTGGGGTCGACTCGATTCTTCACCGGAGGAACTCCAGGATCACCTGTCTACTCTCCTGGACTCACGGACCGGGATCCGTTGGACTTTGCCTTCGGACTCTCAGTAGTAGTATTAGCTAGTACTGTTCTTCCAAATAAAAGACTATCTTTATTTTATTCTGCCTCACGTGTCGATCTGTCCGAGCTTGGCGTCAGAGTCCGTTTTAGACCTTATAATACATAACACTACTACTAATACTACTATCACAAAATGTGTGTTTATAGAATTGCATATATTATGATAATAATAATAGTAATATCTAATTGCATCTCACTTGGGGAACTAATTTCTCATGATACACTGAGAGTACAGGGTGTTCAGGGGTAAGTAGCACAACAAGTGTTGGATGATTGTCAGCCGACCCACAATGTAACAGGAAGTCAATTAGAGGAACCAGGCGAACTGAGGTTTAAAGAGGAACTCTTTGGTTTTGGTGACATGCAGAAGCATGTCAGTTGTTGAGGCCCAGCTATAACTTTCCTAAAATGATTAGATCTCATTATTACCTACTGAAGCAGCAACAAATATTCAGATACTGTGCACTTGCTTCTCAAAGTGCCACAACTGTACAGTTCAACTGAAATTAAGTTTATGTCATTTTATAGGTTGGGTTACGGAAGGAGGACAGAAGAAAAGTAAATTGTGAACTTGTGTTTTGCACTGTACCTATTTTTTATTTTTATTGCTATTGTTGTTGTTTTTGACATAGCGAAGTTTACCCTTAAGACTGTGGCCTGTAATTTGTTGAAGGTAAACTCTTATTTTGAAAAATGTCCTCCCGGAAATTGTATTATTGTTCTTGCCAAGGGAATGCAGTAATGCCGTGCAGCTCTATTTGAATAAAATGCAGTTGAGCCGGTTTATTCGTGTAAAATTCCCACATGTTGTTGAGAGTTGGTTTCATGGAACATCAAAATGAAAAACATGCATGTACAAGAATAATAAGTTGAGTCTTCACAAGCACTTCAGCATTCAGATGTTATAAGCTCCTCTACATCATGCAATGTCACTAAATGTTACTCAATAACTCCTGTAGAGTTCTGTGGTTCACACACACACACACACACACACAGAGAGAGAGAGAGAGAGAGAGAGAGAGAGAGAGAGAGAGTCTGGTTTCCATCGTTTTTGGGGACAAAGCATAGATTTACATTCATTTCCTGGAGATTTACACTAACCATAACCGCTACTTGCCTAACCCTGACCCTGACCCTGACCCTGACACTGACCGTAACCTCAATCTAAACCTAACCTTAACCCAAGTCTTCACCCTAACATTTCATGATTTACATTATGGGGACCTGCATTTTGTCCCCAGAGGGAAGGTGTCCCCACAATGTGACTGTGTAAACAGATGTATGGATGTATGACCCCCACAATGTGAGTAATACACACACACACACACACACACACAGACACAACACGCGCACACACACACACACACGTCACACACAGTGGCATGTGATGCTTGAACTAATCACTTTGTCTGATGACTAGAAAATTGAAATGCATCAGAATTAAAAACAAAAATCCGCAAAAAACTCATTTTGTTGCTGTTGTTGTTGGTCAGGGAGGGGCTGCAACATGACTTGCACACCCACAGCACAAACGGATGAATATACACTGTAATCCAGTTGCCATGAACTTATTTTACATGTGCAATACAACGTTCAAATGTATTTGTCAGTGTGAATAACTAGCGCGGCACGTGTCGCTATTGCAGATTAATTCATTAACACTATTAGCAACAATGATTTCTTTTTCAAATCAATAGATCCATGCAGAAAATCACAAGCTGTGGTTTCACATGATGTATGAAGTTGCAACATAACCTGTGAACCCTTAACAAAAATGCATGAAGATACTGTGCACTGCATTGACTTAATTCATTGTGAAAAGACAATGAATAGTGGAAACCAATATGGTCTTTGTGTGATCTGCAACTGATTTTATTTTCAGAGGCAGTTGACCAGTCATACATTTATCATACTTAATAAAAACAGCTAACACCAGCGACATTAGCATATTGTCTCTGCACAGTTTGACATAGTTGTGAAGCTTCTGCATCAGGTTCTTCTGATAGCTTCTTGTCCTCAGCTAGCCCCCGGTGTGGCTGGACGAATTAATGTTTTTGGACCCTCTCTTTAAGGTCAACCTCTTCTTTGATGAGCACTCACACAGTGTTTGGAAATCAGTCTCGCAGCCCCGACAATTCTGCCTGCTGCCTCGTTAACAGCGCACACGCTATTCTCAGCAATAACCATGGAGGCCATTTCCATGCACATAAGGTCCACAGTCATCCCAGCTGTTATGTCCTTTGTGACACCAAGTTTGGAAGTTAGACATTTATCAGCCAGGATCTCAGTAACAAGGTCCATGCTTGCTACCACATTACTATGGTTCTTGGAAGGCAGTGTTTATCGCATGACTGTCTTTTTTCGCTGCCTCTTTGACACTGGTGTCAGTGTTTTCTGCAGAGGCCATCAGGATTACCATTTCAGGCACTGAGGCTCCAGAGAGGCCACATCCCGCCTCGGCTCAATTACGAATTCCCTTCCAGTCAGTAAAGAGTACATTCAGATAAGACTGTGAACTAATTGAGGGTGACAAAAAAAACAAGCAATACAAATAATGAGATCCTCCCTCTGTGCTCCTGTGGGATTTAAACCTACATTGACCAAGCTGTAAACAGTACATCGCCATGTTTTTACCATATACAGGTGATGGGGTTAACTTTGCCAACAGTTGTTCATTTAAACATCGAGCTGATAGAAGCGACATTATCGTCCTATTATTTTGCATCTCTGTCCAGTTGCCAAAGGCAGGTCCAATATTCACTCTCTTCTTAGCTCCAGTCTGGTTCCATCAACTCTTGAGGCGAAGATCTGCGTCTTTAGCCACTAAATGTTCCACTATGTTGACCAACTAGCGGCTAATGCTGTCGTTTGGCTGTGTGGTGCCGGGCAGGCAGTGTACAGTGGGTTTATCTGAGCTTTTCCACTGAAAACCACTTCCTGCTGTGGCTGGAAATGAGATTGATGAGAGCAGTGAGAGAGAACCAAAACAATAAAGCGGCTGGCAGCAAAACCAAAAGAATGAAGTGAAAGATGCTGAACCGCTCCAGAGGAACTACAGAGCTGTGACGATTCTCGGTAGGTCTGCCACTAACAGCAGCCCCTTTCACATTACATGATGTGATTTGATCAATTGCTAAAAATATTGATTAGAGTGGCTCTAAAAACTGCTATTCTTTTAAAACTCAGGCTTCAGACTGAAAGTTAAATACTTTAAATTGTTGCTAATTGTTGTAAGGCAGCACCATATCACTTGGAGACATCTCTGGCTAATAATATTCAAGCCAAGTTCCTGTAATCCTTAAATAAACCAAACTAGTCCAGTGAACTTTGAAGCTTGAATTGAGCCACTTCTGTAGCTGTAAAGGTATGCTTAATCTTCAGATTGTGTAGACAACCTAAACACCATAAAATACCTTTAAATGTTATTGAATCCGCTGCGCACCTCACTCACATGTCTGTCAATGGATGGTGGTTTGTTTGAAGAGAAACTGAGGTTGGGAAATTTTCCCAGTGGTGGCCAAGAGAGTCCAAGAGAAAAGTACCTTGAATAACTCCACGTTGTACACTTTCTGTAGGTTAATGCTGTGGTTCAAGTCAGACGGATGTTTGTATGGGCTCATGTTAGCCTTGCGCAGCAGTAGTGCCAGAGCCTCCGCCCTCACAGGCGCTGCTCAAATGTGACCATGCAAGTCGAAGCAGACACTGGAGTTGCAGCTCAGACACTAAAACAGAGGGCAAGACATAAAAGAAACTTAGATATGTAAAGTCAAATCAAAATGTTCATCATGTCACAAACATCAGGCTGTGTGTAGAATTTGGTGAAGTGTAAGTGCTTTGCTGTAAAGGTCAGTCTCTCTATCTTCTAATGGCTGCAGAGTAAGCAAGTAAGAGAGATGAATGGTCTGAGGCTGTAGGTGTGTTACGTACAAGCTGCTGTGTCTGGGTTGGCTGCCAAGTCCAAGCGCCCAGGCGGCCTGTTACGATGCAGTACCCAGGACCGTCCCTGATGAATTAACTGGAGCCAAGGGTATTTTTAGCCAACTTGGGGTTATGTAACGAGTACCTGTCATGTGATCTGTACATAGAGAGGCGAGAAGAAGAAGGCCTCAGTAGAGAGGAGATGGAGGGAAACGTTCAGAGTGGTGTTGTTGGTGCTTGGGTGAATAAAAGACGTGACTGAGGAATTAGATTAACATTAACAAAGTGGTGCAGCCTGTCCGCTACATGCAGGTCAGGACTTGGCGCTGAGCTAGTGCCTGGTGAGCTCATGATAATGCACACACAGGCAAAGAGTTCTGCCTATAATACACACTTCCAAAACTGTGGTGTTCAGGAATGAAGCCACTGGGATATCTTTGTCGTAGTAACACATGGAGCCCATCCATAAAACATCATTGACAAACAGTAGATAGGTTAGTAGCTGAAAGTTTTCTTGTTGACTCTTGGGAACATTAAGCAAAGTAATTTGCCATTTTGCTGGAAAACGCAAAT
>JAPZEA010000012.1:27258388-27268936 GCA_029783685.1 Heniochus monoceros | reverse complement strand
CACATTTCAAATAGTCGCCCTCCCTGCTGCTTTACATGCATAACTTACAAATTTGTCATCTACTGCAGGGGATTTTTAACAGGGCGGGACAAGAGCACTCCCAAATTGCACAATCCAACATGCCTGAAATGGATATGATGCAGTCTGACACTGATTGTGACCAAGATATTATTAGATGCATCTTGCACAGTGTGACATACAATAAACTTACACAATTGCAGTTGTTGCACAGTCTAGAGGCGTCTTTAGTCATGTTGACCATTTTGTTGTCAGTCAACTGTTAGTAATTATGAGACATTTCATCAATACATTCTGAAAAAATAATTAAAATAGAAAAAAATATTGTCAAAAATCCTTGTCACCATTTTAATTATATGCAACACCATGAACCAAAGCTTGATCATTATCATTTATATTCTGTCTGAAAATGTTTAATAGTAGAAGTAAATGTAAAATACTATATTCAGTGTATGTATAGTATATACATACTGTAGTTAGTGCCACATGTCACATATCACAAAGTGATGAATATTGTGTTAAGTGTTAATGATCATGTTTCTCCCATGTTAAAATTTCCCATGTGTTCAGTGGTGGTTGCATAGCAATAATCTTATGCACATGTATGTATGTGTATTAAGAGACAGACATCGAACATCCTCCCAACTTCCAGTACAACAATTCACGAGTGCCTTTTAAGTGTTTTTTCTTGCTCAGAAGTGACACCTCATCAGCAGTTTGTTATGAGCAACACATTTTCAATCACCAGCCCCATATGAATTCTATTTTCACCTGATAATCTGTTAAGCGACAAGCCATTTGCGGAATTTGAATGGAGACCTGATACTGCGAAGGTCTGTGAAAAATCAAGCGCAAGCAGTTGTCTGATGAAAAGCAGATGTACAGAAACAAAACAAAAACTAAGCTGTAGAGATGATGTACTATGTGGCAAAAGCCTTGTGGTTGTATGACCCATGTGGCTAATGTACAGTCATGGCCTCTGCGGCAGGTAACTGAAAGGCTGTGAGTTTACGGGAGGCATGCAGCCTGTGCGTGAGCGGTTCGGTCAGACAGGCTCCATGTGCGAGTGATAAAAGTGTAAAACCATCCAAACAAAAGGCATACGAGATGACATCTCTATCTGTGAGGACCTCAACATTCTCACAGTAATGATAAGGCCAGGCCCCATCTGTGTCTGCAGCAGAGTCTGACAGACTGGGGTCAACTCCACTACATGAGCCCAGTTAGCCACAGCAGAATACACAAGGGAAACACAAGAAGTTAATAATAAGAAAAATAATAACCATTCTGAAAATACAGGAGTGTTTCGAAAAGTTAAAAATCTATCTTTGCTGATTTTCTGCATGATAAAGATTCATTTCTGTCTAACCATTCGGAGAATAAACATCATCACTCTGGAATATAACTGTCCTAATCTTCTCATGTTATACTGTATAATTTTGGAGTTATGAGTGGTGAAATGGTAAATTATTAATGCTTGTGCTGAAAGCAGTGCTGGCCCGTGCATTCCCCTGCAGAAAGCTATTGAAAGCTGCAGCAAATGGTGTGTAGCCACAGCCCACAAGCAATCATGGAGATCTAAGTCAAATACCCCTATTCCCCATCATGGCACAACAAAGGTTTTCCCAGCAGCCACTTGGTATTCCGTGCGGAGAACTTGCGTGAAGATGCCTCGACCCACAGCGGGGTGAAGCCTCCCGTCTTTTATATCAGGCATTGTTTTACATATGTCTGTCCTTTGTTTTGAAATTCAGAGATTAGGACTCACCAGGAACAAGGCAAGTAATCCTCAAAGCAATACAGGCAATTAAGGCGATTAAAAGATGAGATCAATTTATGAAATATGGTTGTTTGATGGCGGTTATCGCTGGGGATATAAGTGAAGGCTCGGGAGACATGCAGGTAATTAACAGGGCATGATGGGTATAAACACCAAACGGTCACAAGGGAGTCATGCTCAGATGGAGCCTTGTTTTGTTCATTTACTCACACAAGCAGAAATCACAGTGTTTTGACATAGTACAGACCTAAGATATAGAGTAGATTGCTTATTTGCTTTAAGCAGACGCTGTACAAACATTAGCATCTGGTGACAGTGGGCATGCTCAACTGCCAGGAGAGAGTGTTCTTGGTAAAGCCAGCTTTCAGTCTACTGTGGACTGTGTGGTGAAGCAGTAGCAGTAAAGGTGCCAGATGTCAGATTCCCTGCTAGTGTAGCCTAACAAAGCCTGGAAGGCTTCGTCTGGTGGTCAGTGCAGAAACATGTACATGTGCCACATACAAGCCCAATTACATCCATTGCTTTATTATCGGAAACATTCACCATTCACGGTTTGGCAGCAGACATTCATGCTTAATTCAAGGAGTAGTGTGCCCTTTATGTTGCAAGGTGGAGAGTAAGTGTATAGATATTGGTTTGGTGGGCTACATGGCTAGTCCTGGATGCCATGTCCCACAGGATGCAACCAGAGTTGTAGGGTAACAGTAGCAACTTTGTTCTATTCCTTATTGGATTTGGGAAAATTTGGAAAAGCGACACCAGCCAGCCTTACCTGAGATAGTGTTTGCCAGACAAAGCGGACAGTCCTCATCCTAAATGCTCCTAATCCTAATGAACAAGTGTGTAAGCTAAGTAGCCAGAGAGGGTGGTGTTAAAATAATATACGAGTCCAATCTTACAAATCTTTACCTTATAAAATGCAGGGACTAACTAGCTCTACACTGCACAATGCTTCTTTATTTTTGTGTCTTCTACCTGGATCATCAACTGACAGACAGGATACTTACGTGCAGCTGTAGCCTCTCACCATTTTCAAAACACTGAATAGTCAACAGGGGACAGTGTTTTTAACATAAACTATAAAACATGGATGTAGTCTGTAAACATGTTTATTTCTGCTGTGAAGTTGGCCATTTTAATATGGAGGTCTATGGGGATTGACTTGCTTCTGGAGCCATCCTCAAGTGGCCATTGGAGGAACTGCAGTGTTGTGCACTTCCACATTGGCTTCATTTTTCATTCCTGGAGGTTGCTGCTTGATTTTTAACCAGCTGATGTAGCTAACACTTCATTAGCTTAATTAGCATGATATAGCTGATGAATCTGTTAGCGATAGCTGTCATTTCAACCAACAAAATCAGTGATCATCCACGAGAAATGGGAAGCCTGCTTTGTCTACCTCAATCAAGGACCCACTGTTTCAAGGACTTTGGTGTTTGGCTGAACCCTTATCATTCTGAAGTGCCTTTGAGCCATGCAAGAACTGAAAGCTTAACATGTGTAGTAACAGTGATTAATGTTTTTTACTAGCTGTAACACCAGTCTGGTGCTTTACTTGCAGAACCCTAACCATATTTTATTTGTAATGACTTTTACTGAACCTGAACAATACCGCCATTGCAAATCCACAGATATTAGTGGGAATTTAAATTAAAAATTTCTCATGGGACATAATGTAGTTCTAGTCTGTTTTTTCATAATGTAATATTGACTGGCAATAAGGTCACAGATACACACTAATGATCCCACTTCACAGAGAACCTCTCATTTTAGCTGTCCAGTACAAGTCTGAACTAATTATAGAGAAAAGTAGATATGGTTAAGGTTCACTTAATCTAAATTTAAACTAAACTTTAAACCCTTATTCTGTTGTGCTGCCAGTACCTCCAGTAATGAAACCCATCGGGTCTACTGGCCTGTTTTAAAACTGTATTGAGAGCAGAAATCAATATTCTAGGTCAGGGGTTTATTAGGAATCCCTGTATCACAAGAGCACCAACTGGTTTTAATAAAGTTCAGACTGAGGCCAAATTCATTCAGTATGGGCTGAAAAGTTCAAGAGCACCTAATTTGGAGATTGGATTCCCTCACTGTTAACAATTAACATTTCTGAAGTAAAGCTTGGGGAAACAGTCCAAGCAAATTTATTCACTGTACACAATCTATTGTCTGATGGAGATATGCTGATTCCAACGCATATAACACACACACTGTATCTGTGCACTGCTTCTGCATCACAGATGCATTGCGTTGCAGTGTAGACGTTGTAGGTATTTGATTTTCTTCTTCTTTCACAATGATATATATGAACTCAGCATAATGTTACAGTGACTCATACTAATACACTGACCTTCCACCCCTCTCTGTTTCATTTAAGGAACTGAGTGAGAGGACAGTTTTTCCCCAAGTGACCACACACACGCTGACATAATCGTGAAGAGTTGATAATAAAGAAATCACCAGGCTACACAGGATAGAGCCTGTGTTAGCCTTGAACACATGATGGAATGACTCACCGGGCCCTGCATGCCAAACTTTGGTTAAGCCTTGAAGAACTTAACTCTTCTTGTAATCTCTCCAGTTTCTAACAGCTTTATCGTATGTGTCAGAGGAAACTGATATTTCTGCGATAAAACACGCTACATTGTTGAAAAGCATTCAGACCAGTGGGGCGGGCAGCCCAGACTGCCTTATACAGTAGAAATGCGAAGCCGTGGAGGTGACTGAACTTTGCATGCAGAGCGTACTATCGTGCCTTAGATTCAGTCTTGAGTTGTTTTGCCTTCAGAGCACGCCTGACTGATAAGACCGGAGAGACGATGGCTGTGATAGCAAGTCCTGTACTCCCAGTTTAGGGTTCAGCAACTGCAGATGAGCTACAGAGACTGATCTGGGCAGACTGGGAGCTTTTTACTGACTCCTCACCATCAGCTATTAGTATTTCTTCAAGTTAGACTCACTCTACTGATGGGAGGGAGATCCATGCAAGCTGAGAATGAGGAGGCTGAGGGTTATGAACTTGTGACATTCTTTTTCATTTCACATTCAGGGTAAAATCTCAACCTGAATCTTATTTTAAGTCTTGGCCATCATTGCTATCAGTTCTGATAAAATTGGACTCTCTCAAGTGATTGCTGACAGTGGTCTGTTGTAAACAAACCAGTGGTTTAGCATGAGTATCATAGCTGCTTTATTTGGAGATAAAACCAAAGGGGTAATTGGTAATTATCCCTCATTGCCCAGGTAAACTGTGTGCTCACATGGTTAAGCAAGTACAGAAGGTAAACACTGAACCAGAGTTCTGTCAACCGTATGAATGTGTAAGAACCGTAGGCACCAAATGTATTGTTTCCCATGGCGTGTCCACAAGATATAAATATCTACATAAAGACAAACTGCACAACTCACATTATCACGTTACCATAAAATATTAATTTATGGGCCAACACAACCAGCTCATAACCTCATCAGTGGGTATAACTACCATCCAGGTAAAATAGATAACAAAGACAATATATGGTGCAGAAAAATGCAGATGGAACGGATTTCACCAAACATACACTGAACCAGGCTCACACACACTCACTACACACATGCTTTTATCAGATCTAAAGTTATCTAAAGCAACAGAACAGTGCAATCAATCACGAAGCACAATTGATGCAGACACTTGAACACAGCGGGCATTATAGGCGCACTCACTACAGGCGTCGACTGACTGGAGTTGTTGATGACAGACCACTGCAAGTCCCTTCAGCCTTTATTCGACGATTTGTGATTTTTCAAAATGCTTATTGAAGGTTATTAGTGAGCAGAACGTGTTATGTGTTATCTAACTTTGCAGCGGCTTCAGTTTGAAAGTTACTGGTTCAGGTTTACAAGGTGATGCAAAATGACATTGCTTTAAGAAACCATGCAGTTAAACATAGGTTTAGCTCCCAGTTAAAACTGTGCTTTGACATTGTGTCCATGCCTCTATTTATCTTCATTAGACAACGGTCAAGACAAAGTCACAACTGCCCGTGGGTGCCCGAACTCCAGAGCACCTATGGAATCAGCACCTGTGTTAAGGTTTGGGGCAAGAATTTTACTGTTTGCCTTTGTTTTCTCTTCCAAATGAGTTCAGCTACCATGATGGTTTGTTTAAAACCTGTCTTCCTGCACATGTTCTTTGACCTGTGTGACTTCTTTTTTTTTTAAGTTGGCTCATTCTCATCCCAACAATTACGTTGGTGAGTATAGCGTTATCATTTAGATAACAATGATGGTCAAACCCGCAGAAATAAATACGAACACAAACAATTTCCCTCCAAAGTATTGGTGAAGTTTGAGACCAGACTAGGACCAGAGCCCATGAGGCAACACATATTCTAAACAAACTTAAACACGTACATTTTAGTTTGTTCTGGGAATGTCATTAATTCATCCATGATTGAAAGATGCATTATTTAGTTGAACACCATCATCTAAGCCTTTGCAAATATTTCCAGCGTGGTGAGGAGACATGGCGATTTGTTTAGCTTGACCAAGATGGTGTTATCCGCGGAGTGAAAGTGAAAAGGTCTTTGTGTGTGTGTGTGTGTGTGTGTGTGTGTGTGTGTGTGTGCGTGTGTGCACACGTTTGTGTAGATGAGAGTGCATTAACCAGACCCTTGGGCTTGACAAGTCTCCTTTGCAGGCTGGCTGCAGAAGCAGAGGGGCGGGGAGCCGGGACCAAGGCCTGTCACAGCGCATTCAACTGCCACCAGCTTACTCTAAAATCAGCCAAGCTCTGCTCCACATCCACCGAGTTTAACGCTGCAGACGGCAGCCAAAGGTCAGTGTTTAAAAGGCAGATATCCGCTTCACTGTAACATGATGAACTAAAAGGAATGTGTCCACCTTTTCCGTAAATGTAAAACACAGAAAGCTGCTCTGGCTCATCTCTCCGGTCACACGGTGTGGAATTCATGCTTATTCCCTCATGAACGTAGGATGCGGAGGCTAACTCATCTAAATGCCAGGTCAGGCCTTCACCGTCAGTGCTGGGTTTTGGCACTTTCTCAGGGTTCACTTCTTTAAAATGCTCCGGCGAGCCTCTGCTTGGGCGAAGCGATTGGACCTCTGCTCCAGATCACACAATGCTGCCTGTCCTGCAAAGTGTCCATTTATAGGTTCTGGGGCCCCTTACGTTGTGATTCAACCTCTTTTCCTAATTATGCCGTGTTGTTTTGCCAGCGGTAGTGGTTCCCTCCATCTGTTTCTGATTCCTCGGGGTAAGCGGGAAAATAAATGCAGTTCTATCAGTAAAGATTTAGAGGGAAAGGGTAATTGAGATATGGGGATTTAGGCATCAAATTACTCAAATTAAGGCATTTATTTCAAGAAAGTGATGGATTGCTTCAACTCATTTTCTCTTCATTTTGATCTATATGTAATGTTTATTAATTAATTTTGTTTAACTTACTTTTTGCTACACTTTACACACTTGCTCTCTTAAGAATCACAGGTCCATCCTGTTATCCTCTCTGGCTTTAAAGAACTTCACAGACATGCTGGGGTTTTGGTCCACCGGTCATTGAAGCCAATACATAATGGATGATCATAGTTTTGATTCTGTGTCATTACCCGCTTGGGGGCAGCCGAACAAGCTGTTAACACAACATGGATATAGCCTCACCTTGTAAAGTTGATCTGGCAAACATGTCAGCAAACAGTTGCCTCTTTCCATAAACACAAAACAGAGCAACATTAGCTAAAGGGAGACTTTTAGCTCTGTTTTTGGTCTCCTCCTCCTGAGGGAAATATCTGGCCCTTTAGCTGCTAAATGCTACATAATGCTCATCAGCTAGCAATAGCTAACTCTGTCTGCCTACTGTTTGATACTGGGAAAGTGGTGCACCGCTAATTCTAGACAACGGCTACAGCTGAAAACAATTGAACCAAAACGGTCAAGATTCAGGCCAGAAACTTGCTGTAAAGCTCCGTTCAGCTGAGGGGAGCTGGTTTCATCACTACAAACCTATTTCACATGCAAGTAGTGATGTAATCCACTGTTAGTAAGAAAACATTGGTTACAGCAGCTTTAAATGAGCTGAAATTTCCTTCTAACACTTCGCTGTAATTTCCTGCAGCTTTAATGCAGACAGTTGGAGACTCTTGTGTCTCAATGTGTGAATGTGTGTTATCAGAGCATGGAAGGAGGACAGTGATGAAAAGAGTAAATGAGCTCAGTCAGCCTATACTGGATAAACAGACGTACAGCAAAATGGCAAACAAGCCAAATACCCATAAATCCAAGAGCAAACTACCAGAGTTGCACAGAGAATTTTAAAGATATAAGGCCGTACAGTAAAGCCGAACAGAGGGAGTCAATTGTCCCCGAAGCACCTCCTTCCTCGTCCCATTAGACATACACGCTTCACAAGAGGAATACAATCATGCTGAGAGAGATTGTTTTGTAATTGTAAACTATTTCTGGGTCTCCTGAAAGACACATTTGCACTGTTCTTAGTGGTTTTAATCATTTTAAAAATATGTGATTCCTCAATTGAATTTCACCTCAGAAAGACCCCAGTATTACTGCCAGTGCCACTAATGTTCAGCAGCATGTTTTAAAAGAAACGTAACAGTGTATTTAATTTTTTTTCCACAATATCCGATACAATTGTAATACAACTTCTGTCCATAGCAACTAAAGCATGATTTACCTTTAGGTCAGGCACTCATAGCATATTTTTGGTTTAAACAGAAAAAGTCTGCGGTGACTTGAAACATGACACACAATGTACTTAATGTATTGACATTTAACTGAAACTACATGATCTTTTCCTCACCTTAACCAAAGTGCTTTTGTTGCCTGAACCTGACCAACGACTCAAGATTTGAACCAAAATGTTGCATTTCCTTGCAAAAACATTGCCTGTGAATATGATCCATGCAGCAATTACATTTCCCAACACCACATCACAAACAAATTAGTATATATACAAATTTTATTTCTAGGTGGCGAAGTTGTCCATAAAGTTGTGCAATTTAAAAAAGAATAAAAATCAAACCAACATCAGATATATCCCGACTTAAAAGCCTTGTTTACACCTGGTATTAACATGTGATCTGTATCGGGACACATTATCTGGATAATGACATTTACACCTGCCATTAATATGTGTTCTCTTCCTCTCGATTAAGCCCACATCTGATCTCAACATGCAAATTAGTCAGGGGGGCTGGCGGAGCTGTCACCACACATGCCACGTCCCAGATGACAAAAATCAATGCTGGTCATTCTTCTTTAAGTCACTTTTTGTGAGGAAAAACTCTCTAACAGCTGCTGCTACAAGTAGGATTTGTTATGCAGCTTAAGCTAGCAGGAAGAAGTGGAGTCAGGTGACCTTTTACGTTACTGGGTGGATTTTTATCTTAAGAATAAGTCATGTTGTACAAACTGCGTTTATTCCAGATGTGGTGTAGCCAATCAGTTGCATTCTGCGTGCAGTAACACCTTGCATTACTATGTGTTGTCTTCCATCCAGATATGATATCCGGATGCAGATCCTATGTTAATGCCAGCTGTAAAATCTAAAGTAGCTCAGAAAATGTTGGAACCTACAATTCCCATAATGCAGCTGATAACATGGTGCAATGGCCTTCTCTGATTGGTAAATGCTCAGTTCCTAACAGAGGCTTTATGCTACAAACTCAATCTGAGATGATGGCGTCATAGTGATGTCATCAGGGTTATTTCCTCTTGATTTGAGACTCCGGAGACACACAAAACCTCACACCACTGTTTTCCCACCAGTAAACTGAACATCATGAGCGGCCCTTTAACAAAATCTTAATATTACAAAAACCACTGGTAATGCAGCCAATGGGGACGGAGTGATTGATCGATTGACTGGTTGGTTGATTGACTGAGAAACCATTTAAGAGACACGACCACATAGTCTGAAGCAATAATGTAAAGCTCATAAAAATAATTACATTTAAGCACTCAGACTGTTCAGGTGTATGACCTCACAATTGATTTTCCATCTCAACACAAATTGCATCAGGCGCCGTCAGGTGATGGAGAGCGAACTATTCCATTTCTCCATGCGTACCAACATTAGAGCCATTACCCCAAAATTAGGAGCTACACAAAACAATTTGCATACTAATTATTGTTTTAGTTATTGTGTTTTGCATTGTGAGTGCAGGGGTGGACTGTCACTGGAGTTATGATTCTCAGTTGTAATCAAGACTGTTCGCCAAAAAGTATTAAAATCAACTGAAAACGACAAAGTTGTTCACAAAAAACGCTCAGGAACTTCAGAGCCGTACTGCAACCGACATTCCTAGTTCAGCTCTGACATATTCCAATTAAATCCAACAGTGACCTCTTCAACAACAAACAGCAGAGGGTGAACCAACTAAAACTCTATTTACATAACTTTTAACCATTTTTTCTTTAGAAAATATGAGGAAGTAGAACTCAGTGATATTGAATCTTTGAATTTATCTTGCAGTATCTATGACTTTGAGGATATTATGCTATATTATTATCATTATTATTATAATAATAAGGTTATAGTGAAGAAGAAGACCATGTTAAAACATTAAAATGACAGTAAAACTCCCAAAATATATCCACTTTCATATGTCAATATTGATAATGGAATTTATTAATACACTGCATCTCCTGGCTAATAAAGTGGAGCAATAAAAAAATTCATTAATTAAGTGGGACGAACTTTTTTTTTTTAGGAGATACCTGTGCAAATATTCTT
>JAPZEA010000012.1:27199019-27210064 GCA_029783685.1 Heniochus monoceros | reverse complement strand
ACAGGTCTCCTTCAGTGGCTGCAGGACTGTGCTGGTTCAGGAGGAGTTTGGCTATGATTCAAAGAAAGTATTTCGTACACCGTGCCAAAAATCAAATGTGTTTATAGCCGTTCTGAACGGCCACGCTGGAGGGTGGAGGGGTTTCTCAGCTCCACACAGCTGGTTTATCACAGCATGAAGTGGGCATCATGAATGTTGGATTGTTAGTTTTGGAAATTGTCGGACGCAGCCCCCTCCCAACCCCCATAACAAAGTGACGTTGGAAAGAACTACTGAAAAAGCATATTGGCAGCTTTAGCCCTGTGACCCTCCATTCCCATGGGGCCATGTGTTAGAGATGCAGACCGTTTTGGGCTTCCCCTGGCTGACAGGCCCAGCGATGCAGCGGCAGCCGAGAACACAAAGCTGTTTATAAAAGGCTAATCGCCTTCATTTCAGATGAGCGCCCTTTGAGCAGAGAAAGGAAAGTGATGAGGTGAAATGCGATGACGCTGCTGACATACGCGTGGAAAAATGGGATTTGTCCTCTAATCCCACTTCCTGTCCCCAAGGCCTGGGAATCAGGGATGCATCGGAACTCAACTGATCACCTCTGTTCAAAGAGGAGATGAACGAGAGGGATGTCCCAGCAGCTTCCTGCTTCCGTCCACATCATCTGCCTCTTGTTATGCGTGGCTTATGATAGGCCAGAAAAACTCTACATGGCAAATAAAATTGTAAAGGTTCTCTTGCCCCAACACTCTACTTCACCCTGTCACCCAAGAAGCAGGAGTTTAAGTGCTGAGGTGGCACGGCGTGCACTAACTCAGGGTGAAGGAGCAGCGGGAGCCTGGTGGGAGGAAGAGACCTGCAGCAGCGTCACAATGGCTGCTGTCACTATCTATCCTGCCTTCCTGTCATCCTCAGGAAGAGCAGGAAGAACAACTGGCCTCCCACACTGTGACCCCACACTGCTCCAACAAATAAGGCATTCATAACCACAGGGCGTGATGGGGGGTCACTGGTGTTGCATACATTAGGTTGCCATATCCTGTGTCTGTTCAATTGTAAATCTTCCACTGACCTGTCAGGATGCACCTGAGAGACACAAGGATGTATTGTCGCTTTGAGACACTTTCAGCGCTGCCTGACGTAGTTTTCTCAGCGGTGGATTCAAGCTGTCAAGAAAGCACTTTTCTTTAAAACCACTATTTCCAAGGAGATGTTGCTCCATCGATGCAAGTAAAACTATCGCTTACTTTCCTTCGTTGGACGGAAGCTACTTGGAGACTGCAGAGGATGCAGACTCACTTTACCAGAGCACGGCGCGGAAAACAGTCGACGTGAAATAATAGCAAAAAAGAAAATTGCAAACCTCAGGTGGGAGTCAGGCTGTGGCAGCTTAAACCACCATTTTTGATGCCTTTTGATGCAATTTGTCGCGTCTGGCAGCTGACATTAGCATACGATGTTCTCTGTCATACCCGACATATATCACAAAGATCAACATTGTTATGACAGACAGTGTCATTCATGATGAAAAGTAAATATTTTTCCATGGAAAGCCCTGAGCAGATTCTTACAGAAATGACAGATGCACTTTACATTCAGCTATTAAAAAATCACTTTGGTGCTGAGATTTGACAACAAATTTTGTTCGTTTGAATACGACTGAGCTTAGAGGCTGAATTTGTGGCATTAAGTGCTGCGAGACAGTTAATTCATTCAGCTTTAATGGGCTCCTGTCTTTCTACCATATCTGCTCTAGTCCTGCTTTTGGTTAAGCACAGCAGGGTTCAATATTTTTCCTTTCAACATTCCCATAGAGCCCGAGTTAAAGACCTCTCCATTTTCACAAGCTTTAACATTTTACAGAGAGAGGGAGACTGAGAGACATCCATCTTCATTACAGCAAGGCCGTGCTGGTCTTATAGCTGACGTAGCTCCCAGGTGCAGCACCCTGTGGAACCAGACAGCAGAACCAGAGATGGTAGAGTGTGTCCAGTATGTGGAGATTACAGGCTGACAGGGAGCTGAGACACGCCAGGTTAAGATAAGGGAGGCTAAAGGTAACAGGAGTCCTTTGCTCAGGGCTTTATGTTTAGTCTTTGTGGCTGCTCCCTCAAAATTCTGCTAATTCTTCAGTGCAGGCCCTTTGTTCTGCTGATACAAACACTTGAGTGCATGCTTCCCTGCTGCCTCCTGTGGCTTCTGTGCTAAATCAGCATTAAAATGAATTTGCCATGCTAAATGTTCACAGGAAACCAGAAGGTATACACATTACTGTAGCTCGACAGATACCATATAGCAGTGATTCATTGGTTCACAGGGTGCAGTAATTCACAGTGTTAGTGCATGTGGATCTCTGCTGAGACGGACCTCAGGTCTGGGAAGTGTTGGAGTGATGGCAGGGAGGTTACAACCCTGAGCCCAGTGAGTCACGCCGGACATGCCCTCTCTCTCTCCCTCTTCCCCTCCTTCACCCCTGCTGAACACAGGCTCATTGCGATTCTGGACAGGCCGTGCAGTAATGCCACTTTACCCCAGGCAATCTCTGTTTCCTGATTCCATTCAGGCTGAGGAGAGATAACCCTGACCCTGAGCTAATCCCGGATTAAACCAGAACATAAAGCACTGCCACTGTTGCCCGGCGACCTCTGACCTCCTCACGTCTCACGGCCCGGGCCGCCGCAGCCCTGCTGACCAGCGCTTGCAGAAGCAGCATTTGTACCGTTTAAAATAATCTAAAGAGCTCGGATTGCTTTAGATGGAGGCAGCAACCAGTAACACACCGTTAAAATCCCCAGTGACTCTAAAATGCAATTGATTCACAACAAGCGTTGGTATGTGGCGCTTTCAGAAGGATTGCAGGAATTGACATGTGGGATGGGAATTGGGCAAGATGTGTCACCGTTGAGCTGGAGACTGTTAATAAAACACATGTCAGTTAAAACAGAGCCGTGTTTGTGCAGATGTGTGCGATTAGATCAAGACTCTCATGGGAGGATCTCCTTCCCTACTACTTCTCCACATTTCACATCCTCCTCAGCTGGATCTCCACCTTTATACATTTCTGCTGGATTCAGGAAGAAAGGTGTTCATTTCTTTGGAGAGAGAACTTAAACAGTGCACATTATTGGCTTTCAGTGTATTAAGGGCTCTAGTTTGAGGCCTAAACAAGGAGAGGATTAAAAGATGAGACACTGATGTTATGTGCTATTTAAGTTTTGGTCATAGATACCTCATTGCCTATTGTCTGTGTTGTTCAACTGTTTCTGTATCAGAGCACATCTGTCTGGTGTTACAAGAGTTTGCATGAAAATGGAGGCAACCACCACCACAACCGCCCCCGCCCCCGCACCCTCTCTGCCTGTCCGTCAACATGCTGGGCTTGGCAGGCAGCGGGAGAGGGGCTTAGGTGATGGGAGCCAGAGGCCCTGTGATAAGGCCATCTCTCTGCATGAGAGCTCATCAGAGCTGACAGTGCATACAAATTGGTGCCATTAGCAAGGGTCTGGGGCAGGGGAGAGGGACACTACAGTGGCTCCTAATTATAGAGCGGGTGTGCCCCCCCCAGGTCGAAGGGGAGCGGGCGGGTGCCGGGGGTGCAATGGTAACGAGGTGGCGGCTGTGGTAAACAGTGAGGTGTCATGTCTCACGGAGCATCGCGGTGCAGCTTCTGGACGCTGCGCGGTGCTTAATGATGTGTGATACGGGAGCGCTTTAAATGCGTATCCATTATGACGGATCACATTCAACATGTGTTGAGACAAGAGAGAGTCACACCTATTCCCTGGTGAGGAAGCTCACAGCAACAGAATACAAACAACATGCCATAAATAGCTAAAGAGCTTCACTTTATTGGGGTTTAACAGCGGGTAAAGCCAGCAGGGAGTCAAATCACTTGTACTCTAAATTAAAATCCTAATTTAATGCAGTGTCAGAGAGGGGCGTTGTATGTATTTGCCATCGTTCTGTTTTAGGCATTCATTTGACACTGTCGGAACATGTGGAGTCTCGATGTGGCATCAGGTGTCTGCAGTGTGATTGATAAACTACAGCCTTTGAGTGCACAAAATGCACCAAAGTGCTTTCCAGATGGCCAAATAGTGCCTGAAACCCACTCCCATAATACCTTACCGACACTGGAATTGATGCTGCTTCTGACAGGTTTTGTAACTTTCCAATCAGACAATCACGCTGACTTCCTGCAGCGATTGACCAAAGGTGAGAAAGTGCTAAAGATTCAAATGTCTTTTTTTCTTTTTTCACACGACTACTTCATACTTTTTGTACATACAACTGAGTGCAATGCTATGAATGGTTTGGATGAAAGTGTCACAACCCAACCCATGGCTGGACAGAGGAGGGGAGGCCACACATGAGTTGGAACTAAAAATAAGACAGACTAAATTCAACAAAACCGAACAGGGCGGGAGCTAGTGGAGAGAGGAAGACTGTCTGAATTCCATCAGCTTATGTAGCCAGACCAGGTGAGCTCAACTTATTTTGCAATGAACACTGGAACAAGGGAGCAGGAGCAGTAGATAGTGTAATAAGTTACTGCTAATAGTTTGAAGTAAGACGATAGCGAGCAAAGTTGCTTGTACTGATGCTTTGTATGTATGGGGCAGGTGTTTGCACAGGCATGCTGTTATGTCTGTGTTGTCTCTCCTAGCAGCAAGCTGCAGAGCCTGTCTCTCCTCCCAAGATGCAGACACACACACACACACACACACACACACACACACACAAACACAGAGGATTCAGCGAAGCTTGACCACAACGCTGAGAGCACATCACAAAAGATTACCATTCCTTTGTGGGCCAGGCTCTTTGGCATTACCAGTGGGTCAGATCATATCTCTGGATCCTGTGCCCTTGCATATTTGTTATCTGCTGAATGACACGTCCTATCTGATGTGACACAGTGGCCGAGCCTCTGACCGCTTTTATTATCCTTCGTCCCACAGAGTGACTAAGCCGAGGCGAGCAGCTGCTGCGTTCGCATGCTGTTATCGTTCCTTTTCATTTAGCAGCACAGCTAACCTCATACCCACTCTCCAGCAATCACACAGGCATTCTTCAACAACTGTGTCACTTCTCTACTGGCTTTGAAGCGTGCAGCACACACAAACCCAAATAGCTCCTGCAAACGTTTGACGTGAAGACAAGTTGTGTTGAAAGGAGCTGTTGAAGGAGAGAGAAGGAAGGCGCTGTGGGCCCAGAGAGTGGCTGATTAGAAGTGACACTGCTAACAAGATAGCAGTGCAGGTGTCGGTTCAGCCCTCCAGCGGTCACTCACTGGTCCATATGCAGGAGAGGGTTCTTTAAGCTCTACCGTCATGATTGTGAGCTCAGTGATCGCCCCTATATTAGGCACTTCCTTATCCAGCAGATACAGGAAATTACCGTGAGAAAGTTTTGCCAGATTAAGATAAGATGCACAGCTGCGCTCAGACACAGGCATCTGGATATAAGCCAGCTCCGCTCTGCTGTGTGAAGTCAGTAACTTTTTAATAAACAAACTTTACTCAAAGAACTCTTGTGACAAACTAATTTTGTGAGATGCACACACAGACGGTGGTGCGCAAGAAGGTGCGTTTTCGTGCTTTTTACAGCTTTGTCAGAACACTTTGTAGGAAGGTGCAAATTAATTTACAACCCACAGTTAAATACCACACAGCAAGTCACTATGGCCGTATCAAATTTCACTCGCTTTAACTAAGTAGTGATTTTCCAATTAAAATCAGACCAAAGCATCACCCGCAGAAAAGCCAAAAATATTCAGTGACTGGGAATGATTGGCATGTTTCTGATAGATAAGCAAACAGTAATTGTAGAAGGCGTGTAACAGTATGATGAAGACAGATTGACGCACAACAACAACAACATCAAACGATCTAAACTCAGAACAAATGCACCTCTATGTACGTCCGTGGGCAGCGGACACTTCCTCAATATTTCAGAAAGTCCTCCATAAGGTAACGCATGTTATGTCGAGCAACTCTCTTAAACCCGTGGCACTGTCGCCTGTGGCGTCTCAACTCATTACTGCTCGCTGTTAAAAGTTGACCCAACTGCCAACTGGGTGACCTTGCAGTTTTCCAAAAAACGCCTCTGAAGCTGCTTTGTGCAGAGCTCAGTCACTGCTGCTGAAATGAAGTGCGCCTTCTGCAGAATAATAAGAGTTTTCCTCCTCTGCATTGACAGCATTCAAAATATTTGGCCAGGATTCCCAACAAGTGCTGCCTTTGATGTGTGAGAGCATGCCACCTCTCCCGCCCCCTCTTAAACACCCCAATTATCACTCCTGCCACTCCGGTGTGTGTGAACTAACACACCTCTTTCTGGCGGGTTGGAAACTGCCTCAGGACACTGCTCAGGTAGTGCAGCTTGTTTATGATGTGCCGGGGGCTAAAACGGTATTTCTGTCGCTTTATTACAAAACCTTAGACGACTGAATTAAACCCTATTAAACACAAGGTTTTTCAATTTGGTGTTATTTCCGTAGAACAGATCATAGCTTGTGTTCCAGCTTTAGTGCCTCGCTGTGATCTTTGGACAGAAGGACGGGCTGAAGCATCGGCTGCAGTTTCTAATTATCAGCCACATGTTCCACGAGGGAAAACCACACACCCGTGAACTGAGGAGGTGATTGCTGCACACTTCGCTCCACATTGCTCATCGCTCCCTTTCTGTTCAGTGTCAAAGCAACACACAGCAAACTTTTGTCTCTTCCCATCACCATCCCCCATCCTCTATACCTTCAGTCCTCTGCAGAGAGCAGTGCAGGCTTCAAGCAACAACATGCTCTGTCATTGGCAGTGGCCTGCACTTTTAATTTACCCAATTTGAAACCAGAGAAATATGCAGTGGGGTGGAACACCCATATCAGTGTCATGCTTCCAGTGTGTGCTGTGCTGTCAAGTGGCAGGATGTGTATTTACTCCCTCTTAATTCTCTCTCTCTCCCCAATGTTTTGTTTAAACACACAGTCCAGAGGTTTCCATGATCCAAACACTTCCCTGATGTTTCTTGTGGATTTGCCAGGAAAGTTACGAGCGGGTGGGCTGTGTACTGTTAAGTCACGCTGCATGCAGTAATCGTTCCTTAATGAGAGGAAGTTCTGATCTTACCGGCAGAGCAGGATGCATTAACAGCTGAATATGATACATAAGATCCAGTCTCCTCGTTCCCTTGTGTGACAGCATGGTAGGAAATCATCTCATATAAGACAGCATTAACCAGTGCGCTTTCTTATTTCTGGAGATGTGATCTTGAGAGTGCACCGCATGCCAGTGAACTTTTCCTGTCCAAACATATTTCCAAAGTAAACTCGGCCCGTTGGCTATTAATTTAAGATGGAGAGATATGCTATAACATGCAGGCCTGCAGCCCCTGAGATCACCGTCAGCGGCCAAGTATTCTCTCAGGAGGAGGAGGGCTGGCTCAGGCTGACGGTGAGGCATGTCTCTCTTTTCTGTGCTTCTATACCTCATTTAGCCAGGCAAGCTGACAAAAACACATTCTTATTCATAATGGTCCAAGCAAGGGGCTGCAATCACATGGTGGGACACATCCAGCACTTCCAAGTCCAACAACTGTGACATTAACACAGGAAGACAGTGTTGGATTTACCCAGCTAGAATTTACAGGAACTCAGGTAGTCAGTCACAGCAACCTGTTTTCAGTCTCCGAAAATGAATCTAATGAATGCAATAAAAATATATTGGCCAATAAATAAAATAAACCATCTGTGCACTTTCTGCTATTTGGCTCCTTGTTTGAGTGTTGGCCCAGCTTCAGTGCTACTGGAAAGACTTCCCTGCTCAGCAACTCAGCGTTTTTTTTCCATGCAAAGACCATATTTGTAGTTGAGATTCTGCAGTTGTTTGCATAGGCAGAGAGATAAAACAGGTAACCTCAGAACATCAGACTTGGAGGTGTTGATGTGGCGCAGGTAGTGATGGTGTGTGAGGTGTTTTAGGTGTGGTGCGTATAAGGATAAATCACCTTTTGAAGGGTTTTAGGGTCAGGGTTGGAAGTATCTGTACATGTATGTACACATATGCCAAAGACCATCTATTAGAATTAAAGCTGGTACAGAGAATCGATGTTTCTGATCTTAAGCGATGGATAATGAGGTGAGTTGTGGGCTGAATCAGCTGGGATTGGCTCCAGCCCCCCATCACCCTGCAAAGAACAATAAAGATAATGAATGGATGCAGCCTATCAACTCAATAACCATCACTTTATAAACAAATGTAACATGCTAATCAATAGTGCAAATGTGCTTGTTGCAATGGACCGTGTTATTGCTTGTGGCTATATTCCACTTTGCATGTGATGTGGAGTTTTTGTTGTGTTATTGATGAACGGCTCAGCACATTCATCAGCAGAATTGATGTGCGTATTTTATTTTCCTTCAGGGAAGGTCATGCTGCTTATTCCAGGTGTCGAATGAACACGACTGAACATTATTGGCAGTGGAAGACATATTCAGATCCTTTGCTAAAATGAAAGTACCAAAACCATAATATGCAATACTTTAAGTGAAAGTCCTGCATTTTAAATGCCCCTGAAGTAGAAGCACAGAAGTTTTATTGGCTAATTTTACTTAAAATATCAAATTATGGTAAGGAAACATTCTACACAGTATGAATAGATTGTTAAGATAGATGCCTCAATATTCATTTAGCATTTTACTGTTGTGTCTGGTTAAGGTGAAGCTAATTTTATATAATTAAGTAGGTTATTGCAGTAGTTCCCAACCAAGGGGTCAGGCCCCCTCCAAAGGGTCACAACATAAATCTTAGGGGTCGTGTTTTGCCGACTTGGAAAAATTGGGTAATTTAACCTCTTTAGGTTCCTGAACAGTTATTTAAATGAAACATCTAAGAGGTTTAGACAGGAAATACCTCTTTGGTGGAGGTACCAACATCTCCTAGACATCTGAACCATGACAAGGGGCCACAGCTTTTTAGTATGGGGGCACACGCCAAAACGACTGGGAAACACTGGCTTAATCTTTAACAGTGACGTATTTTCGCTGTTTTATGTAAAGTCATTATCAATAAAGTGGCTACAGCGGTGAAATAGTGGAGTAATAAGTACAATATTTCCTTCTGAAATGTTGTGATGTAGTGGACTATATTTAAGTGTAAAGAAGGAAAAAATGGAAACACTCAAAGTACAAATAAGTCAAAACTGTAATTTGTTGTGCTTAAGTACAATGCTTGAGTAACTGTACTTAGATACTATGCACCACCACTGATGATTGTATCAAGCACATGAGACTCACAACAAGTAGTTGGCTCCGACGCAGACACGAAAGGACACCAGAATGTTTCCAGGCCTCATCTTACTCAGCTCCCTGTTCTCAAACGCTGGCAGGAAGCTTCCTTGCAGTACAAGCAGAGCGTTGAGTTGTGGGAACCGGCAGCGGGCTGTGTCAGCCAGCAGCACCTTGAGATGCTGGGAGAGAGGAGAGGATTGTCTGTGTTCAGCAGACTGATGAGAGTGGACCGGATTGGCCCTCTCTCTCATGGACCGAGAGGTCACAGCTCCCTCCTGTGTAATCACTTAACTTTCTGTGTGCTACCACACGTACACTACTGAGTCTGAAAAAAAAGAGCAAGGTCAAATACACTGACCTCTTCTTATTTGCGTGCAAATGCGGCTACTAGTGTAAAAAGTAAGTGAATGAGCGAGAGTAAAGGCAGAGACATTGAGTGCGAGGATCAGGTTGCCTCACCGGCTTACTTTCACCTCTAATAGAGCCATTGCCATTCCACAGAGGGAAGTGGTGTGTTCCCCGAAACAAAGCGCCCGCTGTGCGTGTGCAGACCCCCCAGAGTGAACCTAAACCATGCACTCAGTAATGGGCTACTTTAAGAGTTTATCTGGCTTTAATAGACACACTCGTACACTGCTCCCTGCCTCTAAATCTCCAGGATAAGTCTGTGTGTGCGGAAAATGCTGTCATGCCCTAATGCGGCTGACAAAGAGCACAGTTGCTCAGCCTTTCCTGTTCGACTTGTAATCTCCGTGAGTGGAGTTGCGGGGTAAGCAGTGGATTGAGGATGCAGTTGCAAACATCTGAGCTCAATAACACATGACTGGTTGAATAGACGGGGATCTTTTTGCAAATTTAATGGTCATTTGAAAGTTGGCTTACTGCCAGCTTCTTCAAATTTGTTATTAATATAGGAAAACATGCTTCTGCTCCCCTCAAACACAATCCTACAAATTCCTCTGTGTCATTTCAATGGAGGCGCCACAGGAGCCGCCCCTCTGCATCAGTCTTGACCTGGCACATAGCAGCACAGTCATGTCTTTCCGAGCTGATTGTGACTGAGTGTTTGCCTGGCACCAGTCTCAGTCCAGGGACCTGCTTGGCTTGTTTCCACAGGCGGCCTGACCTCCCGAGCCGCGTAGCAGCCGATCTCAGCCCGCTGCCATTATACGTCCTCGATCAACATTTCATAGGAGCACAATGCCCGATGTGCCCCTGCCTGAGGCGAGAGTTGACTTTGGGATTGAATTGAGAAAGGCTGACAGAATAGGGAATGTTGTCCAATAGCTAAAACGACTTCACACTTTTTTCAGATTTCTTACTCTTTCTTTTCTTTCTTTGGTTAACTCGTGGTGAGAGGTTTCAGAAGGCCCATTTAGGCTTTAGCATGAGCTCCTTATGTGAATCTTGTGCAGCATTTCTCCTGCAGAGCCTTAGAGAGTCTAAAGATACTTTACCTCTGATTCATTCTGTCCTATCAAAAGACACCGAAATCTAATAGCTGTAACTCTCTGTGGTGTAGTGTACAATTACAACCCTGATTCCAAAAAGTTGGGATGCTGCGTAAAATATGTATAACCATAGAAAGCAATCATGTGAAACCAAACTGTGTTCGCCAACAACAGTTTTCAAGTGTTACTGAGGCCATGCAGTAATCTCCTTTGTACAATCATGGTGAACCTCGCTCCATCCTTGCTTGTGAACGACTGAGCCTTTCGAGGATGCCCCTTTCATACCCAATCATGATACTATCACCTGTTACCAATCA
>JAPZEA010000012.1:27107000-27120795 GCA_029783685.1 Heniochus monoceros | reverse complement strand
GTGCGGTTTTTCACATTAAAAGCTTTCCCTGTGGTGGGGGGGGGTGGGGCTCTGCATAAGTCACTAAAAATGAACCTTGTATATTTGAATGTTGCTCAGGGTTGTGGCATCAGCATCCCCACAGAGTTGCAGCATCAGCACATAGATGTGCGCCTGTGGGGCCGGGAAGACTTAGTGCTCTATAAACTCCTGGAATATAAGAACTAAAAGACTCTTATTGCGGTAAGAATTCAGGATAGTGGCGAGGTCTGCTGCCCCTATTCATTCTTAATTCATGGCCACATTAAGGCTGCAGCTGTAAAGTTTACCAAGTAGCATATAAAATAAACATCTCATTAGTGTCAGATAGTCTCAATTTCAAGAAATTCTGCATATCTTTAGATTAGTTTTAGAAACTGTGTTGCAATGGAGTTCGCATCTCAGAAAGTACCCCTAAAAACAGATTTGTCTTCACTGAGATGGCGTAAAAATCCATTTACATTCTATTAAAGGCGTCAGATGTAATGGTGGGTTAATTGACGCCAGAGTGCTATTTCATAAATCCATTGTTCTTCATTCTGTAAAATATTATGTAACAAACTTAAACGTTTAGAGTTAGTGTTATAAATACACTGAGATACATCGAGAAAGGAGAAAAATGTGTTAAAGTCATCGCATTCTGTGCTTCTTCTGCGCATTCTGCTCTGAGTTCATTGATTCCGAAATCTGAACGGCTATTCAGCAAACACCACAACTTACCTTGACACCAAATTCCGCCTCTAAACGTAGGATCCACTGACTGTCAGAGTCGAGTTTGTCCTCGGAGAACCCCCCCTACTCCAATTACACTAAACGTTCCTGTGAAGTTGAGAGAAATAAAAGTACTTGTACATGAGATTTGTGCGCTCCTGCAGCCTGTAGTACTGTACCATCTGTTGTGCCTGTGCGCGTCGAGCTCCGCGCGGTGAGGAGGAGAGGAGCGGGAGGGAGGGAGTTTACTGTCCAGAGCGCACCGCGGATAGGGCGGCGCACACAGGGGGAGAGGGGTCACAGGCGAGCTGAGCGGGTTCAAATCCCACCCTGCTGAGCATGGTACACTTTGCACAATCAGCCTGTGGGCTCCATCTGATAAAGCAGCATGCAGCGAGCGATGCGCTCACTTAACCCACCATTTTAACCTGTGCAGGGGCTTAACCGCCTTTTCCACAAAGACGGATCTTTAAATTTCAGTTCACGCTGCACCAGAAATGCTGGAAGTTGTGAGAATCATAACTAAAGGAAGGATCACTTGTTCGCAACAGTTCGCCTTGTTTCATATTTACCTGGACAGCATTAGCCTGCCTGCAATTATACAGATGGAGTGACACATTAAATACGAACATGGAGCCTGGTTAATGATTTGCCATAATTATTTTTCTCATGATATGCATTTGAATATAAGTAGCACTTAATCGTAATCAAGATGAAGGGAGAGCACTCCAAAATACAGTTTTGGTCCTGGTGCAGCCATGGACTGTTGTTTATTCTACCCATGCTGTTCTCTGACTGCAGTCCAGATTATCAGTCTGCTTCTGTGTCTGACCAATAGCTGCCCTGCTGCTTTAAAACAGTGGCCCTAGATCTAAGCCTTAACTGGGTCGTTATTCCCTGAGACAGGACATGCATGTCCAACAATGGCAGTTTGTGCAGCCGTCCTTGTGGCTGCTTGCGTCTCCGTGTTGATCTGTTTATGAGCTTCAGATGAATGCAGAAATGTACTGTAAGTGTTGGTAGGACTGTTTCTGGATCTGTCAGATCATCCTAATGTGCTTGGACAGTCAATTCACCCAAACTAAGAAGAGTGTCTTCTCACTTAACCCTGCTGGTATCTAGCCATGCAGATACTTTTGGCTTTATTTGTCCAGGTTTTCAGATATGAGTCTCTATTCTATTATAGTGGAGGTGGTGCTCACAGATTTGGAAAATTGAATTTGATTAAAAAATCAGCTGCAACATCTCTTTCCACAAAAGGTGTACGAGTGTTATAATCCACATATCGAGCTATCAACTGTTTTTCTAGGCACTATTCTCTCACAAGTGATGACTGTCATCTAAGAATATCTCAAAACCTGCATGAATGAAACCAAAAAGAAAAAAAAAATTCTAAGCAAGAACATGAGAATGTAGGTTTTTCTGTCATTCGTGTGAACCAACCCTTTAAACGGCCAAATCAAGCATCTGCAGCTGGCCTCTGATTGTTATTGGAGATGAAAACGTGCTCTAACGTTATGCGCCTTATCCGAACCCTCAAGGGCTCACATGTCCACACACATCACAAATGAAGCATGAGGAGAAACATAAACATATACATAAAATGAGGGACTGAAAGCAGTGGATGCTCATGGATTGAGACACTGGATACTCAGAGCGCAGATGGTTTTCCCTCAATGTGACAGATACTGTACAATGCCCCACATATGTTCAGAATGATTGAAACGCAGGCCAAAGGCATCCACAACAAACTGGAATCATGTGATAAGGTTTCTAATAACTGGTCTGAATGCATTATAGGTTCTTTCTTCTTAAATTGTGTCCCTGCCAAGCAGAAAACATCACCTCAGTAAAAGCTATCTCTATTCTATCACCTCCTGCATACAGAACTCCATCCCGCCACCTATCGCTGCTGCCTCCTCACCCACATGTGCGGAAATGTGCTGAGGCAGGTGACGATGGAGCCTCCCACCCGGGACCAGTGTTTTTTGGCGGGGCACAGACAGAACGTTGACCCTGGTGTCGCTGGGTGCCATCTGTAACCACTGAGAGAAGCCAAGCTGCCATACTGGCCATTTACAGCTCCTGCCAACTGGGATCATGCTTCTTCAGCTGTTCACGATGTGCGCTCCAGGCTTGGTCACTCTTATGGAGGAGCGGTAGGAGAGCATCGCAGCACAACGGGGTCACTCATTCCCAAGAGGCGGTGAATTCTGTTCAGGAAGCTTAGAATGCAACTCATCCTTTTCAGAGGTCCAGGTCCTTGTTTTTTTGTTTTTTGTTTTTGTTTTTTAGGGGGCTTAAATGGATTTTTTTCAACATTTTTCTAAATACCCTTATTTGTCTTCTTGCTGAGACTTAGAAGAGAAGATCGATACCACTCGCATGTCTGCCTGTTAAGAGATGATAGCTTACATACCATAAACACTGGAAGCAGAACAGTTTGCACACGATCAGGAAGCAAAAGGAGTGCATCTTTGTTGAGACTGCCATTTATTTGGGGTTAATGAGAAAACACTACAAATAAAGCAGCAAATGTCAGCTACGTCTCAATACAGCCTGTCCACGAGACAAGCCTGAATATACAGCACATGAGCAGAATTGCAACTAAGTGTGAAAGAAGACAAGATTAGCAACACAATGCAAGCGCTGGGGAGCAGTTGAAAAGTACACGGAGCGATGCCTGATACGTTCAGCACTTACAACCAGTCACTTTGTCTCCTGTCACGACCACGTCAGTGATGTAATGAAGCACGCAGTAGTTACTGCAGAATGTGGACTCAGCTGTCATTTCTCAACCTTGAGACCAGAGAGACAGCTGGGGATCTGTCACCAAGATGTCATGTTCTTCAGGACAGACTTCATCGTGCAGAAGTCTCAAATGTGCCGTAGAGAACCTTTTATTTTCACTGATCACTTCTTCACTTGAGTGCACCGTCTGTGGCACATGGCCTGAGACACGGGCACACAGTAGAGGATGGAGCTACTTATCAAGCAGCAGATTTATGACACGTTCTTCCTGTCAGGGTGGGCTGTAATGCGTCTTTTATCAACTCTCAGTGGCAGCCACAGAGTGTCTTTATTCACAATCGAATTCAGGTCTGATTAATGCAGATATTCGGCAGCCCTCTCATCACATGGTTTATATACACGGTTTATTTTCTGCCCCAGAAGTTTCTTTGTTGTTTTTCCGTCCCCAACCATCTTCCTAATGCTTCTTTTTTCATTGCGTGCCCAGTACTTTTAGTCACAGACAGACTGTGCTGTTTCACTGCAAACGCCTGATATCACAACGACATCCATGGCCTTGTAGCATCACAGCGCTCAAGCTGGAGTTGCTATAGCAACGTGTGATCAGAGGGGTTATTTTTCTGTGTTTGTGAACATATTGAGAATATGATGGGGGAATCTTTGCAGATTTAGATTATGACTACAAAACATAAATCAGCTAATTCTAATATATAAGTTAAGCTATCCAGCAGTATATAAAGTAATTAACATTTGCCCTGATCTTTGCTGCAACATTAAAGTGATGTACACTTGAATGCATCACCAATTGTAATAATATGAATCTGTAAATGGACCATTCTTCATAATGGGTACTTTTGGGTATACTGTAGTATGGTGATTATTTTTACAATGTAAAATGTATTGCTATTTTCACTTAAGTTGAAGATCTGAATACTTACTGCACCACTGCTTACCAGCTCCAAATCGCCAGGCATTTAAAAGCCTGTAAGAGTGATGGATGTCAGCCTGTTATTGTTCCTCATTAGTGAAATGTGCCACAACACTAAATCTGATGAAATCAATAGCATGTCCCCTCTATTTTGGCGACCATCCCTGAATGGAGGGCTCCTCTGGCAGATACCTACTGCATGACAGCATCTCCTGACACGAGCTTCTCAAGAGGAGCCCTTCTGAGATGTGAAATCATGAAGAGCACAGCGTGATTTGGTATCACCCCTACAGAGGGGGTGCTGCTGACACCTTCCTGTCACTTTAAAAGGTCATAGCTGCAGGCATCAGCAGCAATATAAGGATTATATTCTAATATGTAGTAACTGTATGTAAATGTGGCAGGTGGTTGACTGTTTAACAGTTGCTACATGTAGAACAGCATGCTTTAAAATGGGTTATAGTAGTATGTTTAATCAGTAAATTTAGGTGTGTGTGTGTGTGTGTGTGTGTGTGTGTGTGTGTCTTTTTCATTCTCACACATTATCACTGCTTCTCAGCTCTCAGCTTAGGCATGGTTTGAGATTTCAGCTGTGCTCTTTTTATTTGATCTGTTTCTCTCTGTACAGCGTACTGACTCTTTTATCATTATTCCTGGAAGAAAAGATCGTATAAATTTATATGATTTCATGGCATGGACACTGTTATTGTGAATCACATCTATCCAGAGGAATGATGAATGTTTCCCCATCGCAGCCCATCACAGCACTCAGGGGCCTCTTTACAGCCTGTAGATCCATCCACTTCCCCCTTAGCAGGATTTTTTTTAGCATCCTGCATCACAGCCGATGGTGAAATTGAAATCAAAATTAGAACAACTGAGAGGCTGCAGATAGTATATGTAGGATTTGTCTTTTCACTGTGTTATAAAATACGTCAGAAAAGAGTGCTGTTGAACAATTTCACTGGCAAAAAAAATGTCAGTAGTAAAGGAACAATATGAGAGGGGTTACTGAACTGGCTGACCTCATGACTTATATGAAATGTGCTATGAATTTACAGTAAATACACTTTAAGATAGATGTTAGTTATCTATTGCAACTGGTGTTAAAAATGTATAGAAATAGAAAAATAGAAAAGGACTTGTGTCATATTTTTAATCCCTCAAAGGAATTAGACATGCCAACTCTTAATGTCTTTGAACACTGAACAAATCCCGCAGACACAAGTCTATCTAATATTTCCTGAGCAGCAAAGAAGTTCAAACTCAGGATCAGTGATGAATGTGTAGAAATTTAATATTAGATTGTGACAAAAGATAAAGTTTTGATATGCTAAAAATGAAAAGCTGATCAAAGAGAGCATTACCAACCATTCCTCTCTTATAAAGCTGATTACCCTCCAGCAGGTGAATGTGTTTGTATTGAACCTTTAAGTGGCGGAGCTCAGAGGATTTTTCAATGCAGGCGAACAGCCAAGTGGAAGAGCTGTTCAACATTCAACTGTCTTCATGTCTGTTTATTTATGGCAGGTACTGTATATCAGTACTTGCCAAGATTCTCTGTGCTATTTCTGGCTCTCCTGAAATAACACAGTAAGCTCATTTTTGTCAAAGGCTTTGAGGAGGGCTTAGTTTAGATTATATGAATGAATACTCATGGTCACTGTGGTAATAAAGCTCCACAGATTCACTTCTGCAACTTCTGTAACAGATAGAAAGGCTGTGAGTGTGATGGAAATTATTAGCCATGCTGATAACATCACAAATCAATGACAATCAAATGCAACACTCAAAGGAATGCCTCTACATTTTGGGAAATACACATTTGCTTTCTTTTCGAGAGTTGGATGAGAAGATTGATACCACTCTCATGCCTGTACAGTAATATGGAGCTACAGCCTGGATACAGTTAGCTTAGCTTAGCGTAAAGACTGGAAACTGGGGGAATCATCCTGCTTTGATCTGCTCCAAGGTACAATCCGCCTACCAGCACCTCCAAAGCTCACAAATCAACACAGTCTTATCATGTTGGAGTCTTGTTTGTCATCACCTGGCAACCAGTGAAGACAGGAAGCGACTGCACACAGTCAAGACATGGCGCTGCACATAACCCCCACGGAAATGCAGAATGTGTTATTTCTGCTCTTCGGTTTTTGTGGGGATTAAACAAACAAGGTATAAGGTGCTAATAAATGACCTTTAGAGTTGCTGGTTGGTGGATTTTGTACCAAGCTAAGCCAACTTGTTGCTGGTGGTAGCTTCATATTCACCGTTCAGACATGAGAGTGGTACTGATTGATTATTTCCTTTAATTTGGTTTGTAACAAAACACAGTGAGGGAAACAATCACATATTATCATTTCACCTGAATAAATAATCAGTAAAGAATATGACTTATGACTAATATGACCAAATCAACTTGCTTGACACGCAGGCTCACTTTACACGTCACATCAACTCTGTGTTAGTGCACTGAGACTTTAATGTGCATCGTCAGAGAAGCATAGTTTCTGTATCAAGCCAACCCAGGACACAATTCTTACTTCCCTCAGTCCTTATACATGTATGCTGAGGTCCACCTATGAAATCTGTGGCAGACAGGCTGTCTGGCATGACATGGGATGAAGCAGGTTTTGCATGGACAGTCTGATTGTTGGCATTCACTTGTAAACAAACCTCAGGCTCCCTGCAAAGACTGTTCAAACTGCCTCAGTGACATGGTTAGAAGTGACTACATGTAACAAGCATATTGTGAAAACAGCCACCATGTAGCACAGATGTAACACAAAAAAAAAAAAAAAGATACAGAATAGGACTTTACCATGTAGGGTCATACAAACTGTAAGGACGAATAATGTACTTCACTCGGTTTCATCATTTACTGACCATTGTGTTTCAAGGACATTGTTATAATGAAAGTGCATTTGTGCAACTGTGTGTGCGTGTGTGTGCATGTGTGTGTGTGGGTGTGTGTGTGTTAGAGAGAGAGAGAAAAAGGGCATCTGCAGCTTCATCTTGCATTAAACATGACATGGATTGCATTTCAGAGCGGTTTCTCTTTATTGTTTGTAACTTCCTAACCAGTGACTCAAGACAAAACTCAGTGATAAAAGAGTTTTTGTGGGGAACAGTATTACGCTATCTACAAAAAGAGTTCATGCATTCAGTGCAGTTTTATAGTTCTGACAACGCATTTGTCGATTAGAAAGTGAATACAAATGCAGCAAGCGGTCGTTCATGTTGTCCCCTCACATCACATTGTAGTACAGAGCCCCTCTATCACCGGGACCCCCACCCTGTCGCCCCAAAGGATCAGCAGTCATGATCTGCGTCGATCATTCCGGAGGCTACTGCCCTGTTATCTGTTTTGAGAGGAAAACAAGGCGAGAAGAGCAACGTCTAGATTCGGAACTGTCCCCTGCAATTCTGCTGAGCCACTGTAAAAGTCACCAGCAGTGTCTCGTGCCAGGCTCTTCTGGTCCATCTGTCAGACTGAGATCATACCACGAGATCAGAAGGATGCCAACATTGTTGTAATCCTGTCGTGTGGAAGGAAGTAAGATGACAAAGTCCTCTTGTGCCAAAAGCAGAGGCGTACATTATCACCAAAAAATGCTTGTTTGTGTTACATATTACATTACTTTGCTTTTCACTTATTGAGCTAATAAAGGCTTCAGACACAATGAGCTCCACCGTGCTCTGCTGAGGGCTTGCAACCCACCCACATTGCTCACTGGCCCACCCAGCCAAGGCTCATCAAAATACATTTTGTTGCAAAAAAAAAAAGAAGCAAATTTATGTTTATTAATTGCTTTATTTATTGTTGACTTGTGTGTTTTTGTCTTCTGTCTAAAACAGAACAGTTGGAACAAGTTGTAGGAAGCCTCCGGAACGTCCCTGGCTGCAGGTAAACTCTCTTGGCTGCCTTCAGTCAGCTGGCTAACGTTAGCTGGATGTTCAGCTAATGTAGCATTACCGCTATAGCAATGCCTAAACAATGCATCTTTACTGTGTTATTTGAATAAAAGCAAGAGTTAAGGAAGACACACAACTGCCTCCACTGAGTGAGTCCACCCAGCCCAGTTCTTCAGACTTATTAGCCCACCAGAAGCTAGCCTGGCTGCTTCCTGCGCAGCACCAGTGCTAAGTCCTGGTTAGCCTGAAGCAAGTTTACCTGCCGATTTATCTGATGAGCCACCCTCACAAGCAAATTTGCTGGTATTTCCCTGCACTGTGAACAATGGAAAATCAAGGTGCTTCTCACCAAAGTGTCATGGACAGTTTTATTGGTTGGAGTATAGCAGTAGTTGCTCAGTGTGCTGATGACAGCAGCAGTCAAATGAAAGTTACGGCGCAGTCCATGCTCCAACAAATACAAAGAAAAAAGTCCAGTTTTGCTTGTCTCATTTGGGAAATAATTTGATGGATTTGGAGCCCAGAGTTTATAAATCCCAACATAGTCAGTCTCTGAGTGGATCAACTTAATTGAGGGACTAAAAGAGAGCTTTAATCAGTTTAGAGCTAATTCAGAGCATCATTTTGAACCAGATTTCTTTGTACATGGTTGATTTAATAGAAGTGTGTGTTGATCTTTCTTAAGTCAAATAAGCTCATCTGGATGTTTTCATTCTTTGATTTCCTTTTACTGCTGTAAATTTGTGTAAACAGCTGCTTGCACATTAGCTGTTATTCATGAGCTGACCATGGTACTAATGCAACAGTGGCTGTAACAAATGTATGAGGGATATGTTACATGTGTGATTGTGCACTAAAACAGTTCGTTAACAGTGCCAGGCCCCAGTCCACCAACTTTTTCAATTAAATCTGCTTCCAGTTTCCACATCCTGCTACTCCAACATGAATTTACAGACTTGTGATAGTGCCTCATGGTGTGGAGCTGCAAATGGAGAGTTCCTCTGAAAGGGCTAGGCTGTGAGGAGGAAGTGGTGCTTATTGCTGAGAAGCGACCATCTGCAAGGCCTATGGCAAAGAACAGGTCAGGCATGTGATAATGGCTTCTCACTGCCATGCTGTTAAAGTACTGGTCAAGGCAGAGGAGCACATGTGTAGGTGTTACCTCCTGGCATCACAGCTCCATCCATCCATAAGAGACATCTTTTCCACAGCTAAATGTAGAGATCAAGGGCATCCAGGTGGCAAAGGAGCAAATCAGCCACCTACAGAGTTTGATTCGTGGCAGCAGCACCTCCAGCTCGGTTTAGTCTTCCAAAGAAGACAACTGGCAGTGTTTGTGGTTGGGAAGCCAGTGAGGGATCATGTCCTTTTCACTGGATTAGCAGGCATTCAGACTGAAATCAGCCTTGTGTTGTTGGGGGCGTGTTGATTCAGGTGTGATGAGACATGAAATACGGTTCATGGAGTCCAGTTTGAGTAACAGATCCATGAGTTCGAACACTTCTCAGACAGCAAAGCACCTCACAGTGGTATGTAACACTACAGGACGGTATTTTACAACTGTTTTTTATATAACTATTGCTATATATAACTGTAAAGCATTTCATAAGCCCCACCTTTACCTCAGTGTCAACTGTGAGTCTAGTGAGTCAAGTGATTATCGTCACTCCGCACTCTAGCGCTGAACTGCTGATCTGGCATACTGGACATTTTCCCAGTGGGCTGATATAATTTTCATTTTCAGTATCTAAAAATATATATATTACTAATGACTGTGCCATAAAGCAGGGGAAAATGGCTCATTGGTTCATTTTCTATAATGACACTAGGCTGACCCAATCACATCTCTTACTGGGCCTGCCTCACCCCTCCCCCTCTGTCCTCTCTGTTTCTTGTGCCAGATGCTGTAGCTCATGGCCAAACATCTGTGGATGAAGCAGAGCGTCTTTGTCAATTGTCAAGATGGAGAAGCAAAAACGAGGATAGGCAAAAATCCCAGATATGTTTGCTGCAGGGGCTGCAGCTTCAGCTGCAACATCTGCAGTGACAGCAGTACCCACCATTACGCAGCAATAGGTGGAAGGAGGAGAGGTAGCTGGCCATCGCTGCTGACACGCGGAGGAGCAGGAAGAGGAGCAGGCAGGGGAGCGGGAAGAGGAGCAGGAAGAGGAGCAAGCAGAGGAGCGGGAAGTGGAGCAGGAAGAGGAGCAGGCAGAGGAGCGGGAAGCGGAGCAGGAAGAGGAGCAGGCAGAGGAGCAGGAAGAGGAGCAGGAAGAGGAGCAAGCAGAGGAGCGGGAAGAGGAGCAGGAAGAGGAGCAGGAAGAGGAGCAAGCAGAGGAGCAGGAAGAGGAGCAGGAAGAGGAGCAGGCAGAGGAGCAGGAAGAGGAGCAGGAAGAGGAGCAGGCAGAGGAGTAGGAAGAGGAGCGGGAAGAGGAGCAGGAAGAGGAGCAGGCAGAGGAGCGGGAAGTGGAGCAGGAAGAGGAGCAGGCAGAGGAGCGGGAAGCGGAGCAGGAAGAGGAGCAAGCAGAGGAGCAGGAAGAGGAGCAGGCAGAGGAGAAAGAAGAGGAGCAGGAAGAGGAGCAAGCAGAGGAGCGGGAAGAGGAGCAGGAAGAGGAGCAGGCAGAGGAGCGGACAGAGGAGCAGGAAGAGGAGCAGGCGAACAGAGTGAGCAGGAGGAGAGTGTAGCTGAAGCAGTTAACAGGGAGCAGAATGCAGGGGAACTGGGCCTCTGAGGGAGGGTGCAGGGAGGAAGTGTGTGTGCCATGCCACGATGATGATGATAAATGATGATTAATTCAATTAATGACGATGGTAATAAGCTAACGTAATTATAATGCTGTCATACAGTGAGACTGTGAGTGACTGCTGATGCTTGTTTTTGTAGTCTAGCATAGTTTCCTAATGCTGTCACAACTTCAGCTGAATATTCTAAAGTTAACTAGAACATTAGCGTTGGCTAAGTGAGCGACCTCGGCCCATGTTGTTGCTGAGTTTTTTTTTGTGTGTGTAGAGTGATGAAAGAGCCTAGATGTCAAATATCAACTCTGCACATATTTTACATTCACATAATAATACATTCCTCATGACAACAGAATCGTAGTTTGATGATCTAAGAACAAAGGTGCCTTTTGTTCCAATTCTGAAAAATTGCGTCCAACCACCACAGATACTCATTATAAATCAAAACATAAAACTCTAAAACAAATAGTGCACTAAGATGACGCGAAACAGTTTCAACTATTACTATAAATCATGCTCAGTGGGATGTGTGATTGCTGCATGTGATAAAAAGTCAAATTTTCAAAATGGGTCAGATTTTGATTAAACCTGGAGAGCAGGTGCGACTCACTGCTGACTGTAACAACATGGGCTGGTTATGAACTGCAAGCACATCAGCACTTCACACAAACCCACATCTATCTGCTATCTGCTGTATGACAGCGTGGCTCATACCTGAGATCATGTTTAAATTTGTATTCAGAAGATTTTATTTGCCCTACTGTGAACTACTTCTGAATCAAAGCCACATCCCCAACAGAGGTGGTTCACACACAGATGGTTTCCATGACAACATTATCTGATAAGCCCCCTCAAAGTGATCAAAAGTGGGGAATAAAAAGCCATCAATTCAATAAGTCAGACTGGTGAGAGCAACTCTATCGGTTTGTGCAATCTGGATGCCAGTTTGCACAGTGATAGAGGTTTATTCAGGTGGAGGCCAATTATGTCTCTGCGAATCAAAATCCAATTGCATCCGGCGTACAGAGCGTTCATATCAAGGTGCTGACACTGATGTGCTGCCAGAAAGTGTCACGATAGATCAGGAGGAATCAGAGTGAATGGCAGTTCCCTGAGATGAATGATAACCTGCACACAGGAATATGATGAGAAATGATTTGGCTTGTTAGATGGAAAATAGCAGTTCCAAAAAGCACCATCTTTACGACTTCTTATGTTTTCGCAGTAGATTGTGGTACATTTGAACAAGAAACAGGCCAAGATTAGTTTATCCATCAGATACAAGGCTGTATCGAATGTGTCAGAGTGTTACTAATGACATTTAACAGTAAGGCGCCCCCTCTCCCTCTTCCATTCATTCAGCCACCATGGACTGCTCACTGACGTCACAGGCAGTAACGTGTTACGCAGCGCAGGCGTCTCTGCGTCACTGAGAGTCCAACACACTTTATTCAAAGTCTTGTGACGTTGCTCATACCCCAAAACAAAACCACATTTACTGGTTCTATACCAGCATTTTAGATGATTTGTCAGCTTCAACAATTAAATGCAACGATAACAGATTGGATGTCACAACTTTACTGATGCAACCATGGCAACCTGGAGACCAGGATCCAGCATCTCGATAGGCTGTCGCAGCTGTGACTAGGCAGCCTGGTTGCATAATGCTCTCAACCTTGACTTTGATGTGTCCCTCTTTATATCTTTGTACCTGCAGCGAATGTTCATGTAATGTGTTTAGACAGATAAAAAAAAAGATTGTATTCAATGGTGAGTGGGAAAAGTGAGGAAAAAAAAGGTCAAAGATCAACAGCTGTTTCCACTTCCGAGAGGCATTCATCTGCATGAATCTGAATTCCCATGTTATGTTAATAATGTTATGCATCGCTCACGCAGAACACAGCAAGATAACAGTGAAAACAATTAGCACGCAAATTAACAGTCTGTTCCTGTCTGTGTGTGTGTGTGTGTGTGTGTGTGTGCGTGTGCAGGGTGGATCACCCCCAAAAACTTTGCAAACTACTTCCAGCAGACTTGAGCAGCAGAGAGAGTTTAGCTTCTGTCAAAGCCATCTGGTGCTCCTTTAATAAAATGTGTTTGAACTGTGTCACATCTTTTTCAGCCGGTCTCCCCGTTTACGCAGTGCCGCACGTCGTCGAGAAGAGAGAACACAGAGAGCCGTGGCATGAAGAGAAAAGGAAGGAATAAGTGTGTGTGTGTGTGTGTGTGTGTGTGTGTGTGCGTGCACGCGCGTGTGTGTAGGAGCTGGTGGCAGTGGGTGGGTGGGTGTTGGGGGATGGGGGTGCGGAGAATGAGAGCATAAATGTCATTTTAAAATGCAGCGCCTTCCCTCTGATGCATGACCGTCACTTCACCCATTTAAAATCTGATTATCATTCCATTCCTTAGAAGAAAAACTGCATGGATTTCGTAACAAAGTGTGTTATGAATCATGAAAGAGGACAGCTGAATTTATATATTCTATAAGAGTCTATTAAGGAGTTTCAGGCTAATGGTGACAAATTATACATTCCGAGATTCACAGGTTTTATAGCGATGACACCTCTTTTTGTTCCAGCCACATGAGAAATTATTCTATTATAGCGTCCATACACAGCAAGCTATGGGAGATGCTGTTATTAAGAAGTGATTCTCCTTGTGTGTGTGTGTGTGTGTGTGTGTGTGTGTGTGTGTGTGTGTGTGTGTTAGAGTAGGGATGCGGGGGGTTTATTG
>JAPZEA010000012.1:26822085-26834532 GCA_029783685.1 Heniochus monoceros | reverse complement strand
CGTGTGCGGGCCTATTTACAGGCCATCTGAATTCGAAGAGTGCCGCAGATCCGGAGGATTTGGTGACGTCTGAGGTGACTGGTGGTCGCCCATCTCGTGTGCATCGTGATGCTTTAACAGGCTGCAGAACCTCGAGGCTGAAGCTGCAGCATCGCGTCTTCCAGGGAATTCAGCGGAAGAAAACAAACCATCAAACTGCAATCATAAACAAACCGGCGCGGTTTTTAATTTAGAGGATAATCAAGACACCTCTTGAGAGCCTCTAACCTGTATTCAGTACAGACGATATCCTTTGCATAGGTCTACTGGGTCGGAAAAGCAGGCCTGCGATAATGGAGATAGTGCCAGCAGCACCAGACGAATCCGACAGACACACCCACCCCCTCAACCTATCCCACAACCTGCCCAACACAATGTAAAAACACTGTAAAGTTATAAAGATGCTAACAATTAAAAAATCAAACATTGTATTCAGACATGAATGCTGCCCATCTCTTGATCGCCATAGTATCCGCATGTATGTGCACTGAATGTATTGCTGTAACAAGAAACGTTACATTTTGTCAAATCTGAGACAGATTTAATCCCTGTACTATACCAGATCATGTCCAGCTCCCGCAGCCCGGAACCACGAGCTGGGTTTTTTGTTTTGCTATTGAGTGATTCATCTTCCTGATAGATAATCTTTGTTTTTCCCGACTGTATGCAGCCACAGCTACAGGCAACGTCTGAACCCAGTGAGGACAAAGTGGGAGGGAAGAGCAAATCCATGTTTCCTAAATACTGGAGGCCTGCGGTATAGCCCTGTGTTCATACTTTATGTTCAGACACTGAGGCTGCTGTGTTCATGTTTTAGTTGCTGTAGCCTAAATTCCCCCTAGTCATTACATATACACATAGCCAAGCATACACACTAAACACATTATATGACTAGAACATTTCTAAGTAGACATACAATGCGTCCAGAACACTCAATGGTTACTTTATCTTAACGTTATTTCTGTACTATTACTACAATGTTGCATTTCTCTTGTTGATTTGACTTGTTGATATGTTCTCTTTATATTCTTCCAAAATATATTACCATCTTTCTTTTACTATTACTTCTTTCTATTAGACCCTTATTCTAAACATCTCTCCGCTTGTTTTGGACTTCTGCGCTTGTCCCAATGCGCTTTTACGCACAGAAGGCCAATCAGGTCATGAGGGTCACAGCCGTAAAGCCCCTCTTCATCACAACAAGACCTAACTAACATTGGTAATTTGACTCGTGGAAAAATGCCTTCTTATGTTTAGCTATAAAAATGGACACGAACAACTAGGCTACATGCTGTGCATCTGCGTAAATTGGTGTACCACTATTACGCGTGTGCGTAAAAGTCTATTTTAAGCCGGTGTGCTAATAGGCCGGTGCTTTAAATGACAATTCCCACAACGATTAATATTCATAGTAGCCCATCAAGAGATTTTTTTTCCCAAAGACGGCAGCCATCTATTGAAAAACATGTGTGACCTAATTAAGAGGACCTTTTGGGTGATGAAGCTGACTGAAACGGCGGATCACTGAACTCCTGTCAAATCCCAAATTTACACAATACAATCCATCTGCTCAGCCTGCACCGCGGCGCCATTGTAGCTATGTATAACCCAATCTGTTAGAGCACGCCTTACCCCTATAACGACATACCCAAATGTGCACTGGGCTCAGTATACGTACCTCCTCCTCCCCTTCTACACACACACACGCACGCACGCACGCACACACACACACACATACACACACACAAACACACACACACACACACACACACACACATCCCCATCTCATCCCCGCCCCTCTCCAAAATTTTAGATGAAAGGGCTTTTGGATTTTGGATGACGCTCCGAATCACGTGTTCATAGGAAATACACTCGCTATAATTTTTTTGGAGCTGCCTCGTCCTGCACCGCCGACCATAGTTGTTTTGCCGTCTCCATACAGTGTGGCAGAGGGGTGGAAAGGTAATGTAATGTAATGTACCTTGCCGTGGTCACTGACGGGTTCACGCCAGTTCACCGGGTTCACTTGAGGAGAGCTCCCACCCCCTGCTCGCCTCCTCTTCTTCTCAAAACGCAACGATCGGAGCTAATCCAATATTATTCATTTATATATTAATGTCGGATTCCATTTTTTCCCACCGACTGTTGAGGTAAGGACACATCTACTCTTCCAAAACGCGAATACCGCTCATTATTGGCGAGATGCGATCTCCAAAGTTGTTTACTGAAATTATGCCTCGCTATTGAATATTGAATTTTCATCTGGTGCTGTAGTCAAGGCAGTTTATATGAAGTCGCCAATGTATAAAATGGCGACAGTAGGTGGAGGAGGGGGTGGACGATTTTTGGGAATATTCATAAGGTTATATAGAGTGCCAGTTCGCCTTTGGCAAGTAGGCTCCGAGGCAGTGTGTTGCCCCACAGCCTTGTGAATGGAGTGAAACGGGTTAACTCGTCAGTTTGTTACAGTTACAACAACGGATCCTCCGTCTGGCTGAATTTGCGCTCCTTCTCGCGCTATACAGTGTGGCGTATCTGCTTATTTTATTGCACAACGCGCTGTATTTCCCCACTGTGCTGCGAGTGAGAGTGCTTTTAGTTGTGAAAGACTTCTGAACACAGTGCTATAGCGGGCTGATCGACTGCTATAAGAAGCCTCCGAGTCCATAGATGTTCAAACTGCACGCCAAGTATCAATTTTCATCTATCGATCGCTCACTCGCTACACATTTCTTCCCCTTGCCTGAACCGAAAGGTAGGCCTGTATGTCTATGCACAGGACTCTTTTTCTTTCATTTCCTCCTCTTCCTCCTGCCAGCATGTGCTGGTGCCCTACTCTCTCTCTCTCACACACACACACACACAGTCACACACACATTGAAACATATACAGTACAGTAAGGAGAGCTGCTCATTTCAGGAGCTCGCAGATATTTTGCCAACTGTGGATTATCAGCGAGGCATTGTATGAAAAAATGTCAGTCCCTGTACGCTCACATTTTCTGCCTGTACATAAATATTGACCCAGCTTTGAATGCCATGTGTCCCCCTCTGCCTTTAGGGGAGGGACCTCTGTGCTGACTAATGTTGCCTCGGTGGATCATGTGTGGGTCCATGACACAAGAGACAACCCCATAATATTCAAGCAGCCAGCTAGACAGGCATGAATCACTGGAAATTTTTGGAATGTGTTTTAATTATTTAACCATGTAAGCTTGTTACATATAATGTAGGTCATGGAAATGACTGCGCAACACTTCAGCCATTGAGGTTTTCCTGGGAGAGTAGGTGTTTGGGCTATGGAGAGGGGCTCCAAGCATGGAGTCCAGTCTCCAGCAGACGTTTCTGCACTCCGATAGTTAATTTTCAGGCGTGTGTGATGACTGGCTAAACAAAGGTAAATGAGCTCTTGCTGTGCGGATCTGGCAGATTGGGTTCAGCTTGGCCCGGTGAGTTCAGTGTGTGTGGAGGTTTTCACTCCAGCAGGACGCTTACACTAGGGGAATGTCAATTCCCTTTGTGGATCCCTGGGAACGGTCTTCCATCTCCCTTCTCGGAACTGCTCTAATGAGGCCAGGCATATTGCCTTTCATCCCTCACTCCCTGCAATTAGGCACAGCTCATACTTTTCGTTATGGCCACAGCAGAGTGTTTGCATAGGCAGACACAATGTAGTGGGCCAAGACTGCCCACTCCCCTCCGCAGAGCAGCGTCTCTGCTCGTGCCACCCCTCGTATACTGTACCTGGAAAACTGCACTTTTCAGGATTTGGTGTACTGTTTTCTAACAACACTCACTGTAGATGTTATGTTTGTGTGTGCCTCCAACAGCTCAAAATGAATCCACATGCCAGAGAATACAGAGGAAGGTAATATGGTCATGATTTGCAGATTTAGCTGACATGGAGCGTATAACATTCCTTGAGTTCAGAGAAGAAAATCAACTATCTAATGCCAACCAGATCTATTTTCCGGCCGTTTTTATACAAACAAGATTTCACGATAACGGCATACCTCATGATCCTCACAGAAAATTCTCCGAACCACAATGCAGAGTACTATTTTCTCAACGAGAAAGGACGGCGTTCTATACAGGTTAACTTTTATTTGGGTCTTTCATCCTTTTTGGTATTGCTTTTGTCATCGGATCAATGCCGTATCGAAGCCCAGACCCCTCAAAAGCCTCACTAAAACAGCATGTTTGCACAGTTCCAACCAAAAGAGATGCCCGAGCACTGACGGGGGGAAAAAACCTTGGGGCTAGTGGGGAAAGAGCCCCTGCCACTTTCTCTGTCCCATGCAAGAAAGGTTTGGTCAGCAGGAGCTGGCATTTGCCAGGCTTTGGCAGTTAGAGGAGGCTGTGATGTCAGCCATTTTAGGATGGACAGTACAATGTGCGGTACGCCGCCATCTTTCTTCCTTTTCTTCTTAAGTTGCCAAATGAATGCCTGTAGTCTTGGCTACAGAACTGAAGAAGTTATTCATCAAAAGTGATGTAAAAGGATGCGTGACTCAGAATTTTTTCTCTGTGCACCATGGTTTATTTGTCTGTCATTCATCTGGGACACATATAGAAGGGTTCAGAGAACAATGTAAGATTTCAACAGTGAGCGCTCACCCTAACACAAAACAGGACCACGCAACAAAGATGCTCCTGCAGGCAGAGTGCAGAAGGTATGTAACGTACGGCCACAGACTCCAGGCCTCTGCACTGATTTAGCAAGATGAGAACACGAGCAGGAGGTCATTGCAGCATGTACAGCTGCAACATTTCTTTCATCAACCTCTGTCATAAAACTAAGAGCAGTGGAGCTGGGACTTCTGTGTCGCTACGACCCGATTGAGAAAGAAAAAGCAAAGTTGTCGCTGCGGACCTCACCCAAAGTTATCTGAAAGAGACTTGAACCATGAATGGACTTTTCAAAGATGGCTGGCGGGGCGTGTGGATTAAGTTTGTCCTGCACCGGATGCAGTCCAGGGGATTCAGTGTTTGTGTGTGTGTGTGTGTGTGTGTCTTGAGGTTGGTGGGTGTGGGCGAGTGACTCCGCTGTGTGTGTGTGGCGTGGTGGGCAAGGGGAAGAGAGGGGTTGCCATGGCGATGTTAACACATGAGTGGCACCACCGACCGGTCTCCCAGTGGACGAGGCTGCAGTCATGGAGGTAAGGGGTGGGTGTGTGTGTGTGTGTGTGTGGGTGTGTGTGTGTGTGTGTGTGTGGGTGGGTTTGGGTGTGTGTGTGTGAGGAGGAGGAGGACGAGATGGCTGACAACACCTGCATCTCACACTCTAATTCAGATACTAATATGCACACAAACACACCCATGTCGAAAAAAGAAGAGCCCGCAGTGGAGACGGAGACACTGGAGCCACAGCATGTCTTCAGCTGGACGGGCGGCGAGGACTGTGTGGACTCATGTGCTGTATTAGCACTGTGCTAAGGACCCTGATGACTCTGAATTGTTTTTCAGCACACGTAACACTGGAGCACGACACTTATTCATGCCGGCAAGCATACAGTGCCATTCATGCACAAAGATGTCCCCCAAACTGAAACCTGTCCACCCTTACTGTCAGTAAAAACCCCACATTAGTCCATGCTGGCAGCATGATGGACAGAGGAGACACCCAGACACGCAGGAAACAGAACAATCGCAATTCGACAGTCAGCCGTCTAAAGGCTCCCAGCGCTGGATCACGTTTCCCTTATAAATGAGGCGCCATTGTTCCCAATCTCTTCTCTGTGCAAGACAGTAATTGCTCTCTGTCTCTGGCTTATATTTGGGTGTCCAGCTGATCCACTCACATGACGTTAATCTATTTAATGGACATTTGGCAGAAAATGTTCCCGCTAAACAGATTTTTTGATCATTCAAATGTATCTGTCAGGAGTTCCCCCTCTCTGCCCCAACCCCCAGAGGACGCTGGGTCATTTTCTTTGGCAGATTTTTGAAGCAGACTCTCAAGACATCCGCAGATCACTGTCAAAGCAAATTACACGCAAAACAAATATTGTCATAGGTGAGAGAATTTCTGCCCGTTTTTTTTTTTCGTTGTTGTTCTGCGACTGTCGCGTCAAGAGACTCCTTGCCAGTTATTCAGTTCAAAGAGAAAGACAGAACGATGCAGGTGCTAAATGTTGCGGAGGTGAGGAGGGAGTGTGTGTGTGTGTGTGTGTGTGTGTGTGTGTGTGTGTGTGAGTGTGTGTGTGGAGATGTGTGCCTATGAGGTGTCAGCAGGGAGGAATATTGAAACAGCAGAGCCTGTCATCATCATCAGTCATCCTCTCACTTCACTCCCAAATGTCTGAGTTTTGTCTTCCTTTGTCCTTCTTCCTCCTCCAGCCTTCACATTCTCATTCATGTGACAGGCGGCACAACAAAAACACCAATCTCTGTTTGTTAATGTCAACTGTAGGTGACCCAACAATCTGGGAGTGTCTGAATCAGTGGACTGTTTTGAATTAAATTTTAATGTTTAGCAACCACTTTGCAGCCTCGCCTCCCTTTCCTCTGGTAGCGGCTCGCTGTAGATTGGCCATGTTTTCCTTGTTGTAATATTGTAATTACTGCAGCAGTTTATGAGGTGATGAAAGGGAATACATGCTGCTTTCTTTCAAATTGTGTGCCGAAATTGGAGCAGCACACTCAGCTTTTTGCTATATAAAAGTATGGTGAATATAATTAAATATTAATGAGATGTAAATATAATATTGTTATGGAAATTACAGCGTAAGAGCACATAAGGGAGGCCCTCCTGTAAATCTTAAAGCTGCTATTAAATCAGGCGGAACGTATAAACCCCATCAGAATTTAAACCTAGCCTAATCCCATTTGTTTTGAGACGCTTGTTTGTGAAAAGTTGAATGGTTCAGACGTGGTTTTAGTTCGGCGAACAAGGCCCCTCAGCTTACGCTGAGCGTGGGTGTTCAGGAAGCACGTCTGAGAGCTCTGCCACTTTCCCTCACTTCAGATACGACTCTGCCGGTCCACTGAGATGAAAAGAGTTTCCTCCCCCTGTGCCACGGAGCCAGTGCCAGTGCGAGGACATACGACACACTGGGGACAGTATCGTCTGAGCGTTGTCTACCTCGCCACTGAAACACAAGGCCTGGCTTTTCAGAGGGAACCATTCAATGGCTCCCTGTCTGGGAAGCCCTTGTCTTGTGTCTGATCGCACGTCTCACTCGCCAGATAAAGCAGCCCATTCTTTTGATAGGTGACCTGATTCTTTATGTAACCTTTCTCAACTTTTGGCTTGTCTTGGGTTTTCTCATGCAGGAAGTGGAGTGTTTGTCCGGGGAGGGGAACGTCTGTACTAGGCCAGCGTCTGTCTCGTCGCAGACCGGCGTCCCTTCTCGGGGCTGCTACGCCAGTCACAGCCCGCCACCGCCGCGACCACTTCACCTGCTCCATCACTTTATTATCTGCAGCACCCTGCCGTACAGTGTCCTGTCTGTGGGACAAACAGAATGAATCACTTAAGCACAGCCAACACCGAGCCAGCACTGATTTTTCCCAAAGTTCTATAGCGTGGCGACATCTCTCACACAGATGTTTCAGATGTGCATGACTACGTTGCTCTGTAGCGTGAAAGCTGACTTCGAAATCCCTCGTTGAGTGGAACAAACTCAATGAATGCCGTGTCCTCACCAGGGGTTAATCGAGTGTGCCGTCAGAGGATATCATGACCTCTCTGGCGGCAAAACATACAGCACATGCCCGCGTCTGGATGCAGTGAACCGGGATTACTGCATAAGATGCTGGTGACCTAGTTTTTTTGTTGTTTGTTTGTTTTGTTTTGTTTTAGGTTTTTTTTCTGTCAGAAAGCAGCAGCCGTCAGTGGAAATGAAAAAGAGGTAGATACAAGGAGGACGTCACAGCAGTCTGTCTGGGATCAGTGTGTACTGTTGGGCAGTAATTTGAGGGTTTTAATTCTGGAACAGGTTCATCTTTTATTTACCATCCAGCCGGCCGTGGTGAACATGCACGTGGATGCAGTAAAATGAAAGTCTGTGAAAGTGCTTTTCACTGTGTCCAAACGCAGCATGACAAAACACTAAATATCCCTCCAAAGTATGTGAAATTGTTTTCTCTCTAACAAACAAAATGCAGAACAAGATGTTGAGGTACGCTGGATTCAGCAGAAACTAGGGTTTGGGTAGCATGGTGGCTGAATTTGTGCAGCTGATGTTATTCCCAGAATGATACGCTTGCAGGAGAAGGTAAAACCTGAGGGATACGGATAGATGATGATAGGATGAGAGTCGTTTTCAGCAGCATATCACACTTCAACACTTCAGAAAGGGAAATGAGCGAGATTTACAGAGGCTGTGTGTGTGTGTGTGTGTGTGTGTGTGTGTGTGTGTCAAAAGTTCATGCATCGGGCAGAGGGTGCAGAGCTATGTCTCCACTTTGATTTTTTTTGTTTCTCATATTTTGTACTATCCAGTGTTAAAATAACTATAAGAGCCAGCTGTATATTTAACAGAGCACTGGCATGACTGTATCCATTGTCTTGTCCTACAAACTTTGTTAAATATTTGTGGCTTTTTGAGAGAACAGAGGCATGTTTTTCACTTCATAATGCTGAGAAGAAAGAGGAGAAACGCTGAAGACTGCAGAAACAATCCGTATCCATCCTTATGGCTGGAGCATTGTAGGGATGGAGAGCCTGTGGATGTGGTTTGCTAATGGCTTTGTGCAGCCAGTGATCTGTGTATTGTTTTCATATGCATGCATGCAACGCCATGCTGCTTGTTGAACACATTTGGAATGAGATGGTTTGAGCCTGCAGCTTGTAACTGGCTTCAGATGTGTTCATAATAACCTTCTCAGACCTTAGGAGAATGTTTCAGGTCCGCAGCAGCACTGTTGTTGGCTGACTGCTGTGACACACACACACACACACACACACACACACACAGACACAGTCACCTGATTTCCCCTCTTGACACTACATTTTGCCGGGAAGGTACACTGTAACGTCCAATGTAAAACATGTGGCTCACATCCAAGTGTAGCAGTAAAATGCTCGCTCTCACCAGCAAAGTCATTTAACCTTCATGTGTCTGCTTTACTGTATCAATCTAAAGAGGAACAGGACGGCACAACCCAGAGCATGAGGCAGATTTTGAACATATTAAATTTAAAAGATGTTCCCAGTGTCCCTGTAAAAAAATCACATAATTTGAAAGAATTAAACATATACATACAAGATACATTTACCTGATATTTTTTGCAGACAAACACAAACCTGTGTGCATATTTTTGCATATTTGCCGGTGCTGCAGACAATGTGAAACAGCTGCTAAGGTTAGATACTAGATATCGGCACTATCAATTCAGAGTGGTGAAGTGCATCCCACTCAATAGAAGCAAAATCCCCAAGGTAATTTGCGGATGATATTTATTTACTGATATTAACTCTTTCCTGGAAGGAGGATTGTGGCATCTGGCAACAAAGATCCTAAGACTGATTCAAACACAGCTCATCACATTTACAAGATATTAACTTCAGCTTTAGTGTGGTTGGCACTAGCCAACCAGCATTTTTATTACATGTTTGGTTAATATCGTTAAGCTTTACTAAAAATAATTCTGTGGACACATGCCATCAATAATTAGAGGAGCCAAACCTATGGCAACAGTGAAGAAAAACAACAAATATCCCTGAGATTAGACTGTCATTTCTGGCTCTGTCGATTTTCATGCTCTTTTTTCTGAATTCATAAAAAGTGACAGCAAGACAGAAGTCTGTAAATCCAAGTAAATAACCATAACACTGACAGGCTGCATTGAATGGAGGAGTGTGTGGTGCCCTAAAGTCTTTTCATTATTGAAAAGCCTTTTTCTTTGTAGATTTCTTTAAAATATTTAATGTTCAGTATATTTCAATATTTATGAAATCAGCCAAATGTAATTTTAAAACGTTCATAATAATTTTGCCCATGAACTCTGATGCAATTCTTTTAAATAATGTGTCTAATGAGTGAGATCCACTCTACCTCTTTCAGTTCAATAATTAATGTAACCTTCATTTTTGATTATGAGCATAATGCAGAAACGCTTTTTAAAGAGAAAAGCCCCAGACTCTTACTTTAGTGTTGTAATTGCTGATAAATACCACCTACACTGTATTTCCACCTACACTTATTACCCTGTGTAGGTCTGTTATCTTCCTCCACATCCTGCTTTCTGTAATATGTCATCTATAAGTATGTGTTATGCTTTTCATTTTCCTAAAGCATAGAGTATAAATCTAGGTTTTTATCATTTTGACGATGATCAGGTGTCATAATGCCATTTCTTTTCCTGTAATTACTAAATTAAAGATGGCCGAAAGACTCACGTGTCCCTCTGTTTTGTACTCTTTTCTCACAGGTTCCTCAGGAGCTGTTGAACTTGTCCATGTGACAGGAGTCCTGACGTGGAAGAAGGCATGAAGCAACACTGTGATATCATAGTGGCTGGTCCATGACACTAAACTCCATTCAACCCTCTCCACTCTCCACCCGCCCTCTGTTTTCATCATACTGGACAAGCAATCACTCACTCTCCCATCTACACAAAGCTGCACGATGGCCAGCAAGAGGAAATCCACTGTACCCTGCATGATACCATCCAAATCCAAACATGTGCGTGAGGAAATCATACTGGGCTCGCTACCAGAACTCCTACCAACAATCCCAGAAGATAGCATACTCAGTATCTCTGGAGAAGAGTCTGGCCACTTCTCTCACAGCTCCTCCAAATCCGAAAGTGGCATCGAGATGCAGAAAGGAGGTACATACAGCTGTCCAAAGTGCCGTTTTGAGTACAGAGATCTAAACTACTTTTTGGATCACATGCACAACTGCCACTTAGACTTCATGGCCCAGCCCACCTTCTACTGCCTGAACTGTGGAGTGTCAGTCGTCCGCTTTGAGGCTCTGGCTCTGCATAACGCTAAAGCCCACCCTAAGATAATGGAGGGCTTGGTCACTGCCTCCCTAACTGTTAACAAGAGAGATGGAATAACAACAGTGGAACAAAGCCTCTTCACGGACAGCGGAGAGGACTACAGAGAATCTGGGATCTCCATCACCAAAACACCAATTGCAAAGATGATGAAAGCCAAGGGGGAGCACAAAAAGATTGTGGTTTCGCACACCGTGGAGGTACGGAAGATAGACACTGGAAAGGATGTAGACCCCAGCATGCTGACAAATGTGCCTGAACTCCAAAACGGGGCTCTCAGTGTTTCTGCCGCCCCAGCTATGCCGAGGACCACTGTCACTCATGTGATTACGACGACAGTGTCCAACCAAGTCTTTCACCAGCACACTCCCTCCCTTTACTCTCCCCCCTCCTCTGATTCCAATAAAGACCTTCCAAAGGTGATGATCCCTCTCAGCAGCATCCCCACCTACGATGCAGCCATGGACACCAGCAGCTTTCTCAAGACATCCTTTGGCAAGTTCCCCTACCCGACCAAAGCCGAACTCTGCTACCTAACGGTGGTCTCAGAGTTCCCTGAAGAGCAGATCAAACTGTGGTTTACTGCCCAAAGGCTCAAGCAGGGCATAAGCTGGTCTCCTGAAGAGATCGAAGAGGCCAGGAGGAAGATGTTCAACACTGTGTTCCAGGGTGGAGCACCTCAGAAGCAACCTGCTACACAAGGGCACGTCAATCACATTGTAACCCACCACACTGTCACTGCCCATCCAGGCAAAGGACCAAACTTACAGATGGCCAAAGTTCCCTATGGTAGTATAAAAACCAGGCCTGTCGGAGTCATGGCCACACAGGCAAGCATGTCAACCAACCCCCATGTGACTAGGGTCTCGTATTCTACTCCAATCGTCCCCCCAAAGTTTCCATCCACAGTCAGAACAACAAAGGTACTGACCAAGAATACTCAGCCCACTGTGGAGGCAGACAAGAGCAATGGCCTCGGCCTGGACATGGCTGGAAGCAGCGCTTGTGTCAGTAGCACCAGCAGCAGTCGAAGCAGCAGTAGCAGCAGTAGTTGCAGTAGTAGCAGCAGCATCAGCAGCTATTCCAGCAGTAGTAATGGTGGTGATACTGTCACCAGGAAACTGGTGCATAACAGCAGCCCGACCAACAGCATCAACAGCATTACCACTTGCTCCGCCAACATTAGCAATAATGATGAGCACTGTGTTGCTGACACCAACGGGAAACCAAATGTCAAAAGCAACAGTTTACCAATTGGATTGGAAGGTTTGAACAGTACCAAGAGTCCAGTGATCATTGATAACACCAGCAAATCCAACGTCACCTGTAACAATCATAACAGCGGCATCATCAGTCCACAAGAGCAGGCCCACGCCACGAAGTCTGACGATGAACGCGACTACACCCACAAGACCAACAGCAGTATTAGCAATGAGTATCCCAATACTAAGATCGG
>JAPZEA010000012.1:26556541-26567560 GCA_029783685.1 Heniochus monoceros | reverse complement strand
ATGACACATTTCATTCAGAAGTTAGTACAACAAAATCCATTCAGCTGCCTCTCAGTCTGGTTTACAGTAAATCATGTAGCATTATGGTCTATTTGTAGCTGTCGATGGGGAAAAAATAGTTACATCATCAGCGTTTTGACCAATTGTTATTGTTTGGAAAGGTCAAATGTCTTTTATTCTCCACTGAATGAAATGTGTCATCTTTTGCCAGTGACCAAGAGGAGGTATTTTATGATGTCAGTGGAGAGCACTTTTTGTTCTCACATCAGCCCTGGTCAGCAGGGCACTTTAGCAGGTGCTTGAGGAGAACTTTTGAGCTGTGTGGCCTTTGCAGAGCAGCACATTGGAGAAAACCAGTGACCTTGATCTTTGTCATGTGTGATACTCAGGCCTCAGCGCAGGTGAGAGCCGTGCCGACGGTTCGCACATGTAATCTGAAGAGCTGAGGTCACCTCTATCACTTGGGACTACTTGTTCTCTTTGACTTTCGCAAAAACTCACTCCCTCTGTTGTATCTGGTGTCTTTCTCCCTTCTCTCGCCCTCAATATCTGTCCTGTCACAGAAGACAGGGCTGGGAACCAGAGCCGCTCCAGGTGGTGAGAGGATGTGCAAGGTTCAACCAGAGTGAAACGTGAGAGTGAGCGGTGACCGTTCAGATAGACCAGGAACACTGTTTGTTCTAATTGCTTCCAGAGAAGGCAAACATCAACCAGTACTACCCAGATGTTTTCTTTCTTGTCTTTAAGTCTTTATTTCTCGACTTCTTTCTAAAATGAATATTACCTTGTTTTACCAAAGTAGCTGGATAATTTGTTCCATTTGAGGTGAGGGGGAGGCAGGCGGGCGACAGTCAGGCGAGCAGCCTTACAGGTTCAGGCCTTGTTGGAAGAGTATCATGTAGCTGCCTTTTACGACCTGTTTAACACCAGAGAGTTGAACACAGCCATTTATCCCGCCGTGTATGACACGGTGTGAATGCGATAGGGTGAACATGGCAGTAAAAAAAAAAGCTCATGTTCATTTCTGGGAGAGGAAATCAGGCAACATGGAAAAAATAGAGGTCCCTGTTTGTCTGCAGTATATTACACTGACGCCTGCCCCTCTGGATCCACACACAGAAGTTATTTCTACAACAACTTTCCACCGTTTAAAAGGGAGACACTATTGTGATTGTGCTCATGTGCCAAGGGGAAACCCTGATGCATACTATTTACTGGAGGAGCAGTTAGACATTTTAAAACAGCCACTGTCAGGCACAATAGATAATTTGCATAACAATTCATGTCTCAGCTAGAAACTAGAAGTTCCTCACTGCCTCCCAGGACCACCCGACCTACCATAACATATTCATCTTATGAAGCTGACTGCCTCATCCATCATGTCGGTGTAATGAGAGATAACACATATGCATGTCTCTGTTTACACTTTATGGGCCCTCATACAAAGCTAGTGCGACCGAGTGCTCTCTCATGTGAAATATATGTGACACAGCTAAGAGATGAATGGCAAAAATGAATGATAAGAGAGGATTTGTGTGCGGCTGGATGTAAAGGAAGGGAGGATAAAGAGCGGGGCTGTCAGATCGGTTAGAAGTCTTAATCTTTACAAGGTCCTCAGCAGAACAAGGAACATTTGTCCTGACAGCAACTAACACGAGCCACCATTAAAGCAAGGCTGTGTGTGACAGAGTGAGTATGTGAGGTATCATGTTTATCGCACTGCTGTTTATTATGTATGTCAGAGCCAATATGTTTATATGACCGCTCCTTGGCTCAGGAGCCTGATCCTCAGTTCCTTGAAAGAACACTGGAGGGTCCCCCTGTGAACACTTAGGCTCTGGCGTTCAGAGGGAGAGGAATAACAATCCCCTCTATGATGTCTTCCACATGCGCTCCATGACGCTTACTCATTTTTTTTTTTCTGACTATTTTGTCCTTCATCAGATGTGTTGGAGGTTGGGCAAGACGGGGAGAGAAGAGAAAGAAAGAGACAAGGGTGAAGGAAAGTGAGTGGGAGAGAGGAAAAAGTGAAGCTGATCTTAAATTTCAATTGAGCCCCGGCAGCTACACAAACAGTGGATGGAGGCGGGAGGGGGGGGGCACAGCAGCTGAGGCAGAGGGATGGATGGATGGATGTGGATGTGGAGAGGGAAGAAGGGAGGGAGTGAGGCGCTCGGCAGAGCCACTCAGTCTAGACTCCAGATGTGCAGGCAGCAGCAGTGTGGCTGTTTTGGCCCCCACCAGGCTGCTCTGGGAGTATCCCCGGCACATGTCCCCACGCCGCCTGTAAATCAGCCCAGCCAGGCCTCAGGCAGCACCGCAGCCACAAAACCCCTCCGCCCGGACCCCCAAAACAGGCCGGCCAGCGACAGACGGACGCCGACGAGCCCGCTGTGCCGCGTTAAGCCTGTAATAGTCTCCCTCACTGCCTATATGAGATAGAATGGGCTCCAAGTTTTAAAAGTTACCACCCTTTTCCGTGTGCACCTTTTTTGCCTTTATTATTATTCTTTATAAACTGTGTGTTTGCATGTGTAGGTGTTCCTCAAAGGGCAGATGATGCCCTTCGAGGGTACAGCTGCCTATAGATCACAGAGGAATGCAGCTCGGTGTCATAAATGCTGCCGTCTCTCCTCATTTAGCTCCACCACAGCTTGTCTGCTGCTCTGCTCCTAGTCTCACTGGCACCAGGGCATTCCTTCAATAGCACACTGCTTCCCATACTTCACATCCACTCCAACATCCACAGAGCACATTCACACAATTACAGATTCCTGCTGGATGTCAGTGTGTGTGTGTGTGTGTGTGTGTGTAATCCTTTCCCATCAGCGCTCAACACATAATTAGATGTTGGACTGGGAGGCCTGGCCCATATATAGTAAGCAATGCAGACCACAAACATGCACTTAAAACCAGATTTCTTATTGTACTCCATCAGACCAGAGTGAGCTATTTTAAAGGGGGGGGGAGAGTCTTTTCAGTGGGTCACCGGGCAGCGTTTAACACATCCAAGTCCACGCGAGCAGGAGAAGCGCGGGAGGAGGAGGCCAGTGTGTGTTTCCAAACCAATCCCGTGCTATTGTGCAAAGTGCTAAAGTCAACGCTTCACTCAGCTGTTCAAACAGGTAGCGTGGAAACACTGGAGCTGTGTTTAAGTTGATCAGGCTGCAGACATCCTCTTAACAAACAGGTGAGCGCAGGGAAAAAAATGTGGAGGCCAGTGTGTTTGTGTCTGTTTGTGTGTGTGTGTGTGTGTGTGTGTGTGTGTGTGTGTACACTCAGCCGTGACTGTGGCCCTGTGAAAAGAGGCTGCTTCCCCTTCTGTCCACTGTGTGTGAACAGGTGAGCAGGCCACCGTTTTTAGTTCAACCAGTAGACATAAACACAGTAACTGAAACACACAAATGCACCTATTCACACACTCACACGCACACAAATCCCAGCTGATCCTCCTAAGCATACCTACGCCTGCTCACGGCGAGATAGTGGCAGCACTCACATACACACAGCCTCCTCCTGCGTCCGTGTGTGAGTGTGTGTGCGCACTTTGTGGTTGTTCAAATACCCTGATTGTGTTGTTCCTTGTGTTGGGGATTCAGAGGGAGGCTTCGCAGCATCAAGGCCCTGACGCCGCATGGGACGCTGCAGGAAAAAACAGCTGACAGCATTTGGAATGCTCCTGGACATATGAGGTTAACTGGGCTTTAACCTCTGCACCGTGGGAGGGGAGCGCTGCTAAAACACAGCACAGACCTCCGACTGGACTGTCATCAGAGGCTTACATTAGACAATGAAGTGCACAAGACTGAACAATTTGAGTACTGTGAGATTTATAGCCAGCACTGTTTAGGTAAAACCTCCAGTACGCCTCGACGCGATGAAACAGACGTAGATAAAAAAGAGGAGGGTGTTTATGAGTTACTATCAGTGCTGAAGTGATTAGTTGATTAATTAGCGGGAACTTAATCTGTCTTTTTAAGAAATTTATCAAGAAAAATGTCAAACGTTCACTGATTGCAGCTTCTCTAATGCGAGGATGCTGCTTTTCCCTGTTTATATAACTGAATATCTTTGGGTTTCAGGCTGTTAGTCAGACAAAAGAAGCAATCAGAAGACATTGTGTTAGGCTCTGGGAAATGATGATGGACTAAACCTTTTTTGTCTGATGTGTCAGATGAACTGAGTCACCCCTCGTGATTTAAAGGTGGATGTTATTCAGCACGAGTGATTACATAAAATGAATATTGTTACTGTATTTTTTCAGTTTGCATTTGTGGCAGAAGCTGAAAGTTTCAACCACCATTTATCCACAACTTTGATGCATTTAACTTTTAGCTGTCAACCATTTTCCATTAGATGTTCCATATAATACTTTTACAATTAAAACAGTTTATTTATTATGTTTAGCTCTTTATGTCAACCATTCATCCACTTACTTCTAACAATTTAGACTCTCTTGCCGACAGGTTTTCACGCACTCTCAACTATAACACAACTGTATGTGGATGTATTTTATTTGAGGAAATCACAGTTTCTGTATTTTCAAAGTGGTTGACCTCCTCCAAATTCTTTCCATGCACCTTGGAACCTCATAAGTAACCTCTGGTGTACAAGTATACCTGTGGGAATCACAGGACTAAATGATGAAATTCTTATCCTAAAAACGACTGACAGATTAATAGATAATTACAGTAAACATTAGTTGCAGCCCTGGATAGTGGTTGAGTATCTAGTGCTACCCATGATTGAGCATAAACAGGATTTTTGCTATTTACTTTGTAGGTTTAAGGAAACTTTTTGAGAGAGATGTAAAGATCCAGCAAATGAGAGGATTTGACAAGACTCACTTACTATCCTCAAAAGCCTCCATTTTGTACCACAAGAGGGCCACCTACACCATCTACGATCCTCCTGGGGTCCACAACAGATAGGAGTCTATGTGCCTATGTGTGTATTTGCGTGAGTGTCTGTTAGCATGCATGCATGAGCAATCCTGAGTGGGGGGGACTGCAGGAGACAAGGCAGTCAGTCAGAGGGCCCTGGGCTCTCCCAGTTAATTAATGGCAGGGCTCAGCCACAAACAGGCCAGCAGCAGCCGCTTGGCCAGCAGTCATCATGTGAAACGGCTGGAGGGGAGAACGTCTCCCTGACGCTGCAGATAGTCGTTCAAAGAGCTTATCTGAGGCTGTCTGGCCTCGCCTTATCTGATCTGACCCCAGCTCATACGCCTCCTGTTACAATATGTTTCATCTGGTGCAGATTGTGGAATTGGTTCCTGTGTGTGTGTTTGCATGCATTTGAAGGCCAGTGTGTGTGCGTGTGTCTCTCTGTGTGTGTGTGTGTGTGTGTGTGTTGGAATCTGGTTATAATGTTAAATGCTTGGATTGGATGTCGACCAGGCCAGTGTGAGGTCACTATCAGCTGTAACACAGTAAAAAAAGAAAAAAAAAAAGAAGAAGGGGGGGCTGCATGTCAAATCAGCCACAGGTAATGTCACTGTTACGAAGCAATCTGAAATCATTTAAGTGTACATTTGTGCAGTGATTTATGAAGTGATTTATGGGGAAGTTACTCAGGCGAGCTCTGTGGCCTGAGCTGGATATGTTCGGGAGTGTGTTTTTGTTTAAGCACATTAAGACCACAGCTCAACCAGTACAACAGACCTTACAGAAACCTAGAGTTAACGGAAAGTTATTGTTATATGTGGAAGGTAATCAGTAATCTGTACAGACTTACATTCTTCAAACAGCCCTCTGAGCTTTGCACGAGTGTGTACTCGTTTTGCAGGTGATCATTTATTTTCCATTATATGCTAATAAGCAGTGTTGCATCTTTCAAATGAGCCACTGCACAGTAATTACGTAGCCACTCTAAGCTTTTCTCTCCTGGCACCGGCTGGCTGTGGGCAGGGACGAACAATTCAGACACAATTTAGCTACAATGCTGCAGTAATTGTTGTTGCCCACTGTCTCCCCCAGGGGCGACCCCTCACTTCCCGAAACACAAACACATGCAGATACAGATGCACATACTCACACACATTAACACACAATGTTGACACAGCTTCAGCAGGGACACCCCCCCCCCCTCCACCATGACACCCCCTTTCCCCCTCCCCCTTTTTTGCCTTCTTGATCCCTCATCCCAGCGTCCCTCCCTACACACACACACACACACACACACACACACACACACACACACACACAGTACTGTTTGGTAGAGATCAGAAGCCCAGCTCGGAGGCCCCACACCTGGGCATGTTTGCGGAGGAAGCGGGGCCTGGGCGGGCTGCGCTCCATGCGCCTGTCGACTGGCTCCACCAAGTCTGGCCAGCTGTGCTCCTGGCCTGGCCTCGCGCTGTGGGGGCTGTGCAGCTGGGAAAGGCATGTTTCCCAAAAGAGGAGAAAAAAAGCCAGAGAGGGGAGGAGGGAGGGAGGACACAGAGAAGAGAAAAAGAGAGAAAAAAGGGCTTTAGGTTATTTCGAGCTCATTACACATTCATCCCTGAGCTCTCCTAAAGCATCTCCTTTTATATGAAAAAAAACATTCTGGGCTAAGCTGGTTAATACCTTGGAAATGTTTGAAGTCATTATGAGATTTTTTGTGGAATTATCGAGCAGGTTTCAATAATTTGAAGCAAAAAAAATAAAAGTCTTGCATTGCCGATAATCAACTTGTGGCTCTTGTTGTGATAAATGTACCACAGCATTAGCACATTTGTTGACACATTTGTTTTCCCAGCTGAAAACGTGACTTGCATGTACTGTCAGATTTTTTTCTCTTTCCCTTTTAAGATAATAAGGCCAATTGGTAATATTTAATATTCGTTAAATAAATGCCATATTTGTCAAAGACAGCAATATATTTTCTTATGTGGTGTCAAAGAAATTGTGGACAAATGGAATTTGCAAATGTTTTACTGCAGATTTATGACATAAAATAAAATGTTTCATTTGTGTTGAATTTGAATGTTGGATATTGTTATTTGGCAGATGCCCCTGTGTGATGAGATGGCCCAGGGAGACAATGCACACACTCAAAACTTTCACCAGTTTAAAGAGACAACAAACAAACTGTTGCAGCATTTGCTGTTTCAGATGTCGCCTCTTCCTGTGTGTGTACTTAGCCTGCTGCCATGTGGAGCTCCCGAGAGCTGCCGAGCCCAGCAGTAGCTCAGGAAGTGGAGGACGTGTGGAGAGGCCGCCGTGTTCCCCTGTCACTCAGCACTCAAGGGAACAGCCAGCCAGGCCGAGCCAGACGGACCAGGGCCAGGGTACGGCAGAGCTGGGGGATCCCGTCTGAACATGCCCAGAGCGCAGGCCTCGTCCTGGGCAGGAGCCTCTGCTCAGCCCTCCCTCCAACCGAACCTCCATCCCTGAGGATGAGTCCCAAAAACGACATCGCCTTAATTATGACAGATTGAGAATAAGATTGTATCGCCGTTGCTGTTATTTTTGTTGTGCAAGGAAAGCCAAACTGCCAGAGGTTGCTACAAAACACTACTATCTCTCCTTCACTTGTTCAGTATCACTTGTCTGTTTCTAGCTCTGTTTACATAGTTCAGATTCTAGACACCTTGATACTATCTGCATAGATGTTCACTGAGGCAATAGAAACCTTCAGTAGGTGTCCCTTGGGCTTGTTTGACCACAGATTGAGTGCTCAGGTGAAACAACACTAGTTATCCAGTCCAACTATTTATTGCCCCTGCCAGGTCATTCCCCTCAGAGAACCTCAAACATATGAAAGCAGCCGTGCAAACAGAGGAGCAACACACTAAACCCATTTGTCCGTTGCACAAAGCATAGAGCCTGCTGACACACAACATGTTCTGTCTGTGAGGAGTCCATGTGTGAGCCACATCCCTCAAAGGAGGCTCTCACAGTTTGGCCTCTGTGCGGGGGGATGCTGAGGTGGCACACTGGCTTTCAGCGGCCCGTAGCCTCTTCAGGTTAGGCTGGCCGGCACCTCGGGATCTTACCCTCTGTCCCCAGGCTAGTGCTGCTCCCTGCTGCCCTCTCTCCTCTGGCCTGACCCTGGACCTGCCACCCTGCTGTCACCAGTGGCCCAGGTGGCCAGCTGGACATGCAGAGAGGAAGCAGCATAAGGTGAACATATGCTGCAGAAAAAGAGGTGGATTCCTTTGCCAGGAAGTTTACTTGTTTCTATTTTGGAAACACACACAATATGAGAGATAAAAATGCTGCAGCGATAAAATAACATTTAGGGATGATGGGTGATGTGTTGCGGGATGGGATACACCAAGAGCTCAGACAGAGAGGCGTCTAAAATTAAACTCTCTTACACCTCCTACACACCTCCTTCAGCTTCTTTCCTCTTTATCACTCCCTCTTTATCTCTGTTGGCCTGTGCTTGCTCACCCAGCGAGGCCTCCTCCTTGCAGGCTGCCTGTGCTCTGTCCTGTTTGAAATATCACAGGAGCCTCTTCTCGGCTTGGCATATCAACTAGAGCCAGTCTCTGCTCGCTACCAGGGCCCACACACCCACCACATTCCTCCACTCGCAGCCAGAGGGATGGGCGAGGTGCTGGGTGAGGTGAACATCAGTCCTAACAGATGGGACAGCCTGGTGCAATTTTGCAGATGAGCAGGAATGAAGCGCGCTGTGTGCTTCAGTCTGATATCATTAGCTGTACGGTATCTGTTAGGCTCATTTTCCTGTGCTGCCCTTCAAAGGTCTGCCTTTTCAGAAGATGATCGATCTCTGGGGGATGAGATTCGCTTTGCTTTGTATTAAAATAAACCTGCAGCTTAGCAGAGTAAATGGAAAAACAGCACAGAGGGAAAAGAAGCCTTCTGGAGACAGAGAGAGAGAGATAGAAAAAAAAATTCCTGACAAAAGCAGAAAGAGAATTATCTCCCCAGCTGTCTGTGCATCAGGAAGTCTCTCCCAGAGAGTCAGCTCTGACCGGCCTGATCACAGAGGCAGCACAGGAAGTCCCACAAAAAGAAAAGGAAGTGAGCACCAGCTCCAGGAAGTGACTTTTTGCAGCTTCGGCTCCACGAAGTCTGGACCCTGAAGGGAGGGAGGGGGAGGAGGAAGGGAGGCAGCCCAGCTGAACACCAGAGTGTGAGAGAGGAGGAAAAGAGAGGGAAAGACACAGGGAGAGACAGATTAGGGCGTAGTGACGGCAGTGACAGCTGTCTCCATGCAGCCAGCTGTGTGTCATTTAGTGAGTGCTTATAAAAATGAGCCTGGCACCAGGGAGTGATGTGCCTGATGCTGTGGCGCCAGGCGCTCCGCTTCAAATGACATTGGGTGCCACCACCGACTTCCTCTCAACCTACACACACACACACATACGCACACAAATGAAAGAGCACAAAAAGCTCAATTCAGCACAAGTAAATGCAGGCTTGTGTTTGTGAGAGGCATATTTTCAGCGTCTTCAATCCTTCTTCAGCAATTTCCTACAATGGGAAACTGAAATGTGTTTCCACAAAGCATCTAATTACACTGCTGCGATTCAACAATATCAGAGCAAACACAGAGTACGTCAGGACAAACAGATTAGTGGCTCCGGTGACAGCATCCCCACCACATCCCACTCACACACACCTGTGTTCACACATTTCCTGACTAAGCCCTGCATTTTTGCATGTAAATAGAGTGTGTCGCTGTGCTGAGGAGGTGTAACTTCCTCTGTGTCGCACCTGGGCCAAGCGCTCATCTGCATAAAGGGTGGGGGGGCTGCAAGGACAGAGAGAGAAAGAGGGAGAGCATCAGAGGTGTTAATGGGTTAAAACCTGGTAATTGGGGGGTATTTAGTCGACTATTGTCATCGTGAGGCCTGAGGGACAACAGATGAAACCTCATTTGGATTTCTTAAGCCCCTTTCACACATGCAGTCTATCCCTGAAATGTTCGGGAGCATTTCCTGCATGGAGTCACGTGTGACTGTACCAATTTCTCACCTCTAAACTGAGTAACATTTCAAGGAAAACGCTGTGTCGTGAATGAAAGCAGTAACATTGCAGGGGCAGGCATCTGGAGTTATGTTAGCTTTCAAGTGGAGCAAAGGAACCAATCATAAGACTTAACTGATGACCTCACCGACCACAAGAAATACTACTAACTACGAAAACTAGAATATTGAAAACATTTCAAGAACACTGGACAATAACAGCTTCTCACCTGCTGTGGTCCAGAAAATAATAGGAGACATCTTCAGCCGCTGCACACATTTGCGGCCTTGCTCCATCCTCTTCTTCTACTGCTCTTTTATGGTTGTCGGCAACCATAAGTGTTGCATCAGCGCCACCTGCTGAACTGTCTCTTGCTCCATCTTTTCCGGCATTGTCATGGCATGTCTGAAAAGGCGCAACACGGAAATGTTCCTGAATGTAGCTGCATGTGTGAATAGTGAAAATCACTAGCGGTGCCTGAAAGATTATCCCAGTAATTTACCAGGAACATGAAAGAGACTTTAGAGATGACATGTCACTTTAAGCGGTGATGCCTTTTAACTTATATCAGTTACCTTCCTCAAGACATTTACCTTCATCCCAAATCGCTAACTGCACTTTGTAGACATTATCTATGTGTGTATATAGTAATGTTACTGTTTGTGCTTCACATTGTATATGGTATTCTAGTCTTTTAGGTTACTTCTCTTTATCTAAACTAGGCATCTGTTTTTGGGCTTCCATTTGCTGATGTGACGTTAATTTTCCTGCATGGAATCAGCAAAATTCAGCTGATTTTTTCTCGTAACTCATTTCCATTGTAGAATTAATAACAAATAATGCAGATTGCTCCTTTAAAAGCGTGAATTCCCTACCATCTACATATACTTCAAGCATACAATATTTTTATGTGCGTCCACGTCATAAACACTCAGTCGTAAAATGCCAGCCAGCCTTGAAACCACGTCTCAAAATGTGCCCTATGAGACCTCTCCAAATTTCTAAGAACCACTTTCACAGAAAGGCAGAAAATTTAATGACATGTAATAAGAAGGAACAGTTTGACTTCCCACAAACAAACTGAAGTCATCAT
>JAPZEA010000012.1:26004621-26017583 GCA_029783685.1 Heniochus monoceros | reverse complement strand
AAACAGTACTGACCCATCAAATTTGCAGAACTGATGCAAGGTGAGGATTTGTTCTGCTTTCTGTTTCTAGCGCACTTTAAAACAGAGCTAACAGGAGCGTGAATATTGTATTTGACAGTTGGCTGGAGATTTGATTCCAGCAGGATGATAATGCTGCTTTGTGTCTGCTGGATGTGTCAGTACTGTTTGGTCGCTCATTAGCCAAAACAGCTTGATAAGACGATGGTCTGTCGCCACTGTGTTTCTGCGACTGTGTGAATGGAGTCCACTGGGGGGCAGTCTGATAGCCTGCTCACTTTAATGCTGCCTAATCAACAAAATATGTGTTTGTTTGAACCTGTGTGACATGAATTAGAACTCATATGCAGTATGATACAGACAAGAATTAATAAGGCTCTATATGGACAATATTTAGAATGTAAAAACCAAGCAAGCACCTATTCTAAAATAAATAATAGCTATAAGATCACAGAGGTATATTTGGTTGGGTTATTGTAGTGCTTCATAAGTAAATACATGCAAACTGTTGGTTGATTTACCTGCCTTGCATTGATTGTACGTATACACTACAGCAGGGGGCCAAAGTAAGACGATGCTGGACTGTCACATCTTTGTGCACCCTGTTTAAATGTGTTTGCAATCCTGGACGAAATGCATGCTGAAACAAACCTACAATAGTGAGAACAGATCCAAAAGCAGCACATTTGCTTCTGTTTTTAATTGCTGAATAACTTATAATTACAATGTTTTACCATTATATTTGTAGGGGGGGGGGAAAAGCATAGCGCATAATGGATTCCATTTCTTTATACACATGCTATATGTCTACTGAGTTTACTGCTGATGTACCATACATATACTGCACTGATGGAGTATGATGTTGATTAGCACCTTTAATATCTTTGCCATTTTATTAATAAATCTGTGAAGTGTTAGCTTCGTGGATGGAAATCTTGCAGAGCCACAGTCGATCCAGTTAGGATGACAGAAAATAACAAATCATGAAACTGGCCTCTGCCACACCTATGCTTTTTTTTTTTCATTTTTGTCAGGTTATTATGAAAATATTAAGGTTTAATTTCCTGAATTAAATTTCTCACAGCTGAGTTTGGCCCTGCTCCTGGCCTTCTTTCAGTCCCTCACTGACCTTCACTGACGCCTTGGATCTGAATTTGTTTTCATGCAACTTGACGGTTTAGTGGTGAAAGGAAGCACGTGAAACCTGCTGCAGAGGGAGATACTGTGTAACGGAGATGTGAATCTAAACCTGAGTTGTTTCAAGTTTGACAGAGACAAGCTGTGACTGCAAGAAAACTTTATGGAGAAAAGTAAGAAAAGTGAAGGGCAGACAGAGAGGTGGAAGGGGTATCTTCCTTAAAAACGTGAAAACTTTGTGAGATAATGAGCGAGCGAGAGAGAGAGATAAAGAAAAAGAGAGGGCGATGAAGGTGGAGATAGGGAGTGAAGGAGAAATAGAGCAAGAGAGAGGCATGGGGAGGTATGATTCCCAGAGGACCATTGAATTTCCTTTCTTTCTTCTCTGCGTTTTTCATGGTCCTCTCACTCCCAGGTCTACACAGCTGTTTCAGGGCCGGGGGCTTCTTTCTCCAGAGCCCAGATGAAAGAGCCGCCCTAAGCAGCCCTGCAGGTAGGTCTGTTAAAGCCATTGCTCTGGCTGTCCACTGCCCAACGCATGAAATAAAAAAGGCAGAGAGAGAGAAGGAGAAAGAGGAGGGAGTATAGAAGAGGGTGAGAGGGGAAAAAAGAGGATATGAAAACAGGGATAAAGAGAAACTCAAAGAAGAGGGAGGGAAGGAACAGAGGACACAGATGACAGACAAGGAGAAAAGACGGAGGAGCGAGGGAGTAACCAGAGAGGGAGGGGAGGATACCTGCCCTCAGCCACCCCAGGCCTCCTCCTCCTCCTCCTCCTCCTCCTCGCCTCCTCACCACCCCCTGATACCAGGAATGATGTCTGCTTTTATTGACTTTGTTAAACCATTTTCAATGCTACTTCCTATGTGTTTACAAGACAGTAAATCACGCTCCATTCGGGGTGGGGGGTTATGGGGTGAAATACGGGGGAAACATCCAAGTCGCTGGGCCGGGAGACCACTGCGGCGGAGCCAACGACAACTTTGCAGCTTTCTACCTCACTGCCACACACCTTTCCTCACAGGGAATTGATTTGGACGCCGCCGCGGGCCTGTTTGTCTTCATTGCTTTCATTTTCATCTGTTCTGACACGAGCTAACGAGTAATTTAAGACGTACCAAACGATAAAATTGTTGTCGAGATATTTAAAAACAAGCCTACCAAGAGAAAAAGCCCCACGGAACCGTACTCAACGGTTGTTAAAGGCTTCAGCAGAGAGCCGTATTTAAAAATCACTAGGAACACCACTCAAAGTCGTTATGCAAACACATTCGGGTTATGGCAAAATTGGGTCCCCTTAATCACTTCTACACACCGGGGTCATTCCCAGACAGTCGTTTCATCCAGTTAAAAAGTCATTCAGGCTCTCCGCTCCGCCCAAACACGAGTAAGTACTTCAAACGTCATGCGGTGGCGAGAACTTTGACTTGATTTTCCAAATTTTCTCACAGTAACAATTTTCTCAGGCGCTGGCATTGCGACACCAGCACACACACACTCACTCACACACGCAACACACTCACCAAATCATCACTGTGAGACTGAGCTGCTCCGAGTGACTGAAAGGTAGACAGACACCCCCCTCCTCCACCCTGATTACCTCACTTTAATGGCACGGTACAGTACAAAAACTGTCCCTGTCACGCTGTCTTTCCGTCAGTCCAAACTCATTTCTAAGATGACAATAAAAAATAAGACTCCAGAAGAATTTTTCAGTGTAGGGAATCGAATTCATCAAGGTATCAACTTAGAAACTGGTTGTTCTCTTTGGACGATAGGCAGCATCTTCTTGTCTACCCTCACTTGAGGGTACTTATGCGCATCCTAGAAATGTGTCACATACAGCTCTGCATGCATGTTATGGAAGATACACAATAATTCAAATTCAATGAGTCAAGTCATGTTGACATGTCTCATGACTCCAGAAGCATTCAGAGAAAAAAAAACTTGATTGTTACTAGACCGTTGATATCTTCTTCTTCTTCACATTGTGATTACATGTTAGCACTGCAGACTCACCGTCCCTCTCGCTCCCCCCATCTTCCCTCCCCGGCCTCTTGACCTGTGCATGAGCACGAACGCCACCTGTCGCTGATTGGCTGGAATAGTGTCATGTGGCTGGGTTTCAGTCACTTCGTTTGTTTCCAATTTACCGAGCCAGGGCTGCGCACAAAAACTGGATTATTTTTCAGCACACGCACACAAAACGGACAGCTAGCAGACCGCGAGGAGATCTTCACTGAACTACAAATTCAGCAAATATCAACAATCCTTCTCCAGAATGACTCACCACTCCTTTAATAAAGATTTTCTCACTTTCTAATTAATCATCAGGTTTGCTGTTATAAATGTTGGTAAGCGAGGCTAGATTATTAACTGGGCAAAGCTGGGGCCCCGGACCCAGAGGGGCCACAAAAGCTGCAGGTCACTGCAGGTAAACTGGTTTTAGTAATTTTATAATTGCAAATTAATTATGGACTTTGCATCACTACAATACAATACTATGGTGGGTCCTGCATTACGAGGTAATCTTGCGGGGCCCTCGGGATTACCTCTCTTGCACAGGGACCCTGGGTCAAAATCTAATTTCAAAGCTTTATTATTTTATACAAAATGCAATGTAAGCTGTGTTCAGTAAAATTAGTAAAAACTCACACAAACAAAGTATTATTCCAGCAGCAAAGCACTGGTTGCACTGGACATTGCACAAACTGTGGAAGGGTCACTATGAGCCCAACAGCAAATTTTAGTTCTGTGGCCCCTCCAGTCATGTTAGTAAGTCATTAATGACCACGGTAATAAATCACCAAGCCAACAGTTATTGTCATTAATTAAGGATCAAGAGTTTCCAGTTTTTTAAAATAATTGATTAACATTGATAAAGCTGTAATCAATTACATTTTCATCTAAATGTAAAAAATGGCATTGAAAAATGTAAGTGTCTAAGTCGATCAGTATCATAATCCTCCATGTCGACCTGCAGCTTTCAGCAAAGCTGGATCTGTCGAGCCGGTTCAAGGTAAGTTACTGGCGCGTGTGGTGATGTGGTCACAGGAACATTATGTGGCTCACGTTGTTGCAACAAAGCAGCAGCGCATAATTACAACAGGTTGATTGAAGAGTTTGTCTTCTAAAAAGCCGCTGAGGTTTGGGCAGCGAGCGCCGCTGCTACCAGATGACACTGAGAATCACAACATCCCACATACTCTTTCCACCCAAACACACACTCATACATACACTCTCATATTCTGTCCCTCTTCCTCTCTTGCTCTGTTTTTTCTCTTCCTCTATGGTGTCTACCTTTCCATTGGCTCTGCCTTATGCAAGAGTGTGTATTTTTATGTCTCACATTAGCTTGGAGTAATAATACCTCTCACTGAATGGTAGTCTGCTCTGGGGCCTTTTCAGACATTCAGTCACTCCTCTTCTAAGAATAACCAATGTGCATCTTTGCCAAAAAGTTCCTCTCTGTGATTTCTTTTTCACAGCATCCAGTGATTGCTGTTTTTGTACCTCATTCGCTGATACCAGGGCCTTGCTTTAGTTAGCAAACTGTGATCCAAATGAGAAAAGCAGCATTGGGGGACTAAGAGAAAAGGCAAAAGAATCGGGATCTGGGGCAAACCTTGGACCCGTGTCAACTCTTCTCAAACTCATTAAGAGGCCAGGGAAGCTGGTCACTAGAGAATCTCAGGAGTGAGGCAACAGACAGTTTGGTGTGTAAAAAAAACAGGATAAAAAAACGACAGCTTTTGATCGTGTTTCAGAGAAAGCTTTCATGTACAGTCTGGAGAATTTAAGCCAAACCTGTCTGAGCCATCATCTTAACCGAAAGTCATTTATGTTTGCAGAGACGGAACTGTTTCTACATTGTAAGTGGCTGTTGTGGACTTTAGTGCAGTCAGAGAGAGGTATCGGCTGTTCAGTACTGCATCAAATGTTCTCAGTAAAGGTTTTTACAGCAGTACAGAGTGTGAGGCTAACGTATGTGAGAATAACTAGCTAAGACTAAGATGCTGTGTTTCATTAAAGGAATAATTCAATTCATTTACTTTCTTGCAAAGAATTAGATGAGAAGATTGATACCACTTTTACATCTGAATGCGACATATAAAGCTACAGTGAGCAGCATGTTAGCTTAGCTTAGCATCAAGACTGGAAACAGGAGGAAACAGCTAGCCTGGTTCTGTCTGCAGGCACCAGCACCTCTAATTCTCACTAATTAACACATTATGTCTCATTTATTTAATCCACACTAAAGCCAGGGTTTAAAAATGACATGTTGTGGTTTTGCTGGTTGTTATGTTCGGGACTATTTCTTGGCTGGGTGCAGTGAGTTCCTGGAGTCACTGTCAGGTTGCCAGGCAGTGAGTGTAGACTTTTATTGACTGTACTGAGAGGGGTATCAATCTTTCATCTAACTCTCAGCAAGAGAGCAAATCAGCATATTTCCCGAAATGTAAAACTATTCCTTTAAAGACAGAGTCAAATTTAGAAGAAAGGGTTCTCTTTAGAAAAACATAATGACTGTAAGTGAGACAGGACTAGCGAAGTAAAAGAACCAAAAAAGGGGGCATCTCTGGACGGAAGCTTGTGTTGATATAAATTTAAATGTATAATCCATCCTTCAAGATATTTTTGGCCATAAATTCATCTGTATCCTCTTTCCTAATCTCCTTCACCTCCCCCCATAACTCACTTCTCCAATCATTTCTCTTTGGAGTTTCCTCAAACCTCTCCTATTTTAGTATGTTCCTCCAAACATAATTTTCCCTCTCGTGTAAAGGAAAAAAAACTCACTAAGCTCCCTGTCCTCTCTCTTTCATAAAACAACGCAGCCCTGTGTGTTTGTGTGCACGAGTGTGTGTTTCCATGCACCAACAGTTGTGTTCCCCATCCTGGAGGGAGTGATCAGTTCTCGGTACAGAGAGGCAGATAGTCCACCCGGATTCACCAGCAGCTCTTTATAAGGACAAGGGAAAAAAGGCATTGCTGCCTCTATATTTAGATGGACTTTATTGGGCCTCTTGTCTTCGTTTTTCTCCCCCCTCCTCCTGTGCTGCCGCTGTTAGAAATCTCTCACCAGAGCCATGTGGGCGGCAGGCCCTCCTCTCCATCCCAGCGACGGGAGAGTGAGCCTGATAATGATCTGGGTGATAATAACAGAGCAGAGGAAACGAAAGAGAGATGGGGAGGGGATGACAGAGAAGTGGTGGGTGGTGAGAGAAGTGTTTTTCATTGTGTCTCCTTCGCTCCTCAATGACTATTATCCACAGAGCCGGTGATGTCTTCTGCCCACCACCCTACCTTCCAGGGAAAGGGGCATGTTATCCATCCAGCCCCATTGGGAGGAGACTGGCGGCTGATGTGATGTCAACCACCTGATGGGTCTCCTCCGGTCCCATTGCTCCAGTTTGCCCACTATATGGAAAGGCTGAGGTGGCTCACACTGTTGCATTGACTCTATACGGAAATATGTGGATATATGTATATCCATACATAGTCCCCTCGTAGGTCCCCTCTACATACCTCTGCTATCTGTCCTTATCTCCAAAGAGAAGCATATTTCTCAAGAGCTTTGACCTCTGCTGTCCAAATTTACTGCCAATGACAAAACAGCCCTCTAACATGGCGCACTCTTATCCACCTACCTCTTTCCTTCTTATCTGGCCTGGTGATTCTAACAAAGTATAGTCAAACACTAACGGCACCAAGCCGGCTCTCAGGAGACTTTGCTACTGAGGCAGACGTGAAAAAGAGAAAAAATGCTTTGGATGAGCGCCGGTTGTGGACTTGGCATGGCATGAGCCTTTAGTGAGGACTGACTCAAGACTCATAAAACCTTAAGCAAACATAGGCTGAGAACTGCCATTGTGAGTATCAACAACTCATCATAGGGTGTTGTAGATCTTGGGTGTAACAGCAATCGAACCTTATGCTCGCCTTCAGGCCACTAATCCTTTGAGCTTATTGCCAGTGCTAGCATGGCAAAATGCTCACAACTGATGGATAATTAAGAGCTGTAACTTCAACCATGGCCACCATCTTAGTTTAGCATGTTAGCATGCTAATATTGACTGACAGGCGTCAGCTGAGGCCGATGGGAATGCATTAGTAGTGTATTGTCATCAGTGTGGGACAAGGTTAAGTTTTGACTGGATGGTGCTTAAAGGAACAGTCAGGGGATCGTCAAACTCACCAGGATGCATCCTGAGGGGGACGTGAACGGCTGCAAAATTCAACAGAAATCCAATTTGTCACATTATTTCATTTAGAACAGAAATGTCATCCTAATGGTGGCACTATAGAGGTAAAGTCAGGGGTTCAGCAAAAACTGTTGGATTCATCCTGTGGGGACCACGAATGTCTCCACAAAATTTCAGGGGAGCTGATCGAATAGTTCAGTCTGGACCAACTGACCGACAAGCCACAGAGCACGGCTCATAATGCCCTCAAAATGCACAACTGATCGCCACAGGAAATCATTCCTGCCTGTGGCCATCACACTGTACAACTCCTCCCTCTGAATGGCCCTTGGACTTTTTCACTCCCTGTCAGATCATTCATGTTTATTTATACTGCAGTTCACTGCTGACTTAATACAATAATCATGGCCAATAACCAACAGTGTAATTACTCTGTGCAATAATTCAACTTGTGTAATAATTCTGTCATACTTTTATTTATTTTTTACACTGTTCATACCATTACTGTATATACTCTTTTGTTATCTGATAGTCTCAGCATATATATTTTGTTTTTTATATGTTTTTTAAATCTCTTCTATTCTTGTAAGGAGCACCTGTAACGAAAGCAATTTCCCCTCGGGGATCAATGAAGTATTTCTGATTCTGATTCTGACAGCTTACAGGCTACACTTGTCCTGCTGGGTTTGTTGCCTCTAATACTGTAAGCGAATGGCTTGTCTGCGTCTGATTGTGCTTATCTTGTACAAACTACCCTGGAGGCCTGACAGGCTGAAAAGGGGACCCAAGAATCTTTATCTTCACCTCACCGATGAGCAAAGCCCAGGCAGGTGGGGCTGAATGAGGCAAAAAGATTTGCATATGAGCTGCCAAATTCAGGAGTGACACAAGAAAAGCATCAACTGCCATGCAAATGAGAAGCAAATGAGATTCAAACCAGTCCAGGTTAAAGGAGGGGTCAAACAGGTGAGAGCACAGCAGCGGCTCTGTGTCTGCGATACTTGCGACTGTCTCACCATGGGTCTGACTTGCAGGCTGAAAGGTCTGTCAAGTTTCACCACAACAGCAACAGCAGCCCTCTGGGGAAGGACAAACCATGACATCAGAATGGTGGAAGCAGCGCTGAAGACAATAGTTCTCTGTGCGGGAGCAGAGCCGAGGCGTGGCCTGACTGGACAGAGGGTCTTCTCAGTGGACCAGCCGTCCTCAGCAGCTGTCTCAACCTCTGTCTGTATCTCTGTCACACATGCAATTTCAATTCAGCATGAAAGCTTACATAGCATTAGGACAAAGGATCAACAGATTTATGTTAAACCCCTGTACCCCTATACGTCTGCGTGTGTGTGTGTGTGTGTGTGTGTGTGTGTGTGTGTGTGTGTGTCAGCCTCTCTCTGTCCATGCTCAGGAACGCAGAGACGGAGGTGGAGTAGGAGGAGAGCCCTGGAGAAAGAAACACAGTTCGTACAAACTGGCAAAACAAAGAGCCAATGGACAGAGAGGCCCCCACCGACAGGAGATCAGGAGTGATAGTAGCATAGATGAGTGTGTGTGTGTGTGTGTGTGTGTGTGTGTGTGTGTGCGCCCATGTAAACACATAACACACAACACACAGCCTGCCCACATGATAGCACTGTATTTACACTCTAATTGTCTTCTCGTAATTGCCCGAGGAGACATAGAAAAAGCTTCCAGACATGCGCATCTTGTGCCAGAATAGTGAAGTTCAAGTTATTTACCCAGACCCTCCGGTGGAGAGCCCTCTTCTTAAACGGCTGTAAGGGTTTACAGGCCATGACAGAGAGGAGTGAAGAAGCTCACCACGCAGCTGAATTTCACATGGGGAGAGGAGAGAGAGCTTCGTGACCGAGTGGAGCTGAGGCTGATCTTAGAGCCTCACAGACCCCTGAGGGACGCACCACCTGGGCTGTCAAAGGGAGGCTAGCCTTTAATAAACAGCTCAATACGTGACGAGCAAACAGCGGACGAGCATCATTGAGCGTGTATGAGCAGTGTATCAACAAAACCCACCTGCCCTTCAGTTTAGGTCTAAAGACAACAAATGCAACAAAAGCAGCGTACGATACGCCCAGCCTCGAGGGGCCGCCACAGCTATCCATTCAGCCTCTCATTCACCTGTGGGGACGATTCAATAGGTCTGCATGTTATTAAAAGCTTTCATACACATGGGCTGATGCCTTTATGAATTTGCATAGGGCCATGGGGCCATTGTCGGAGCCTCCAGCCTGGCTGTGAGCTCTGAGCTCTGCTCAAGGACACAGAACTCAAGCTTTTATTTTAACCCAGTCTACTGTTTTTCTGAAAAGATGTTTCGCTGTATTATTCTTACATTACAGCATATTCTGCATATACACATCTGTATAAAGACATGCAGGCATCATACCTGCCTGGCTAGTTAAAAATACCCTAGTTCTTCAGGTTAGTGGTGTCACAGGTGATACCTTGTATTATTATATTTAAAAGGAATGTATTTCCACTAAACACTTATGTGACAGTAACTAGCATCCTGGTAGCATTCTGTCTCTACACTTCAGTTTGTAATGCCAAAGCTTTGTGATTTTGAATGTCATGTAAGAGAGAGTAACACAAACAATGACGAGATGAAAATACGCTTAATAAATATACAAAAATACTTGTGTAAGAAGATTCTGAACTACTGACACGGCTGTTCAAACTCTGACCTCAGTGGGCTCATGTCCCCTCACCTCTCAGAATGTTCTGACTGTATATCCTGGATCCAGCGGTGTGCTGGTTGTGATAGTTGGTCAGAGAGGAGTGTGTCTCACTGTTGTGTTGTGAACCCTCACACACAGCTGCACACTGTGAGTCGCACAGTCTCCTGCTTTGTCCTGGGATCAGCATCAGTGCGCATATCTTCAAGTGAAGAATGTGTTGGGCTAATATCGACCACAGGCCCTGTGCTGTGTCCATTCTATGGGCCTTTTCAGTAAGAAGACAATGACTGCCATCTAGTGGTGACTCGGTGAAGAGTTTTGCATATTTGCATATTAGATTGTGGTGCTATATAAGTAAAATCACTTTGAGACAGCAAAACAAAATATATATTGCTGGGAAACAGGTCTAAAATATGTTAAACTACCAACAGAAAATAGGCGTATATAGCTGAAGGAGTTGCCTTAGGGTTGCATCTCCAGATGCCCCTTCATTTTGCTTTAATATTAATAATCATTATTCTAATGGAAATGAATAAATTGTGGAGCAAGTTGAACATTTGGCTCAGTGTTGCCCAAAACCACTAATTGAGAAAACTGTCCTCCATGTAACTCTAAACATTTTACAGTGTTTGAGATCTTGGTCATATACAAACATTTAGTGCACATGGCTTTAAATCTAGATAAATATGCACAGAGATAAAGGCCATTAAAACATCCTTGTAAAATATGTTTTTTTAGCATGAACGTATTTACCACTTCTCCTCACATGGCTTACAGAAAGAGTTGAAATCAATTTTCAGTCCCATGGACAAAGAGTGTAGTGGGCTCACGCGTCATGGTTGGTTTGTTGTTTATGGTGTGGAAAAAACTGAAACTGGCATTACTCACATTTTAGCAAACACTTGCTCTTATGATGAGCAAAGTTAGAGTCTAGCATTGTATCATATTCGGGAAATAGGACCCTGTCACAACCTCACTAACGAAAGACTTAGAGCCCTAAAGGTGACTCAGATCTGACTGTGAATATAGAAATAGAAACATAGAAACACAAGAAATATTAATCCACCCAATGATTTTAAGCATCATGTGAATCAGTAGGAGCAGTGTGTATTAAGATCTTCTGTTTCTGATGCTAATCATCTGCACTGAAGACTACAGGACACGCTGTAATGATGCATCTCCTCTGATCTGTGCATTTCATACACATGTATGTACGAAAAAGTCTTTAAGTGGGACTGATTTATTCAAACATTCATGTGTATTGTTTTCATAACATTACAATGGTAAATAAAATAAAAAGCAACATAAAAATTCAACTGACAAAGAAAAAAACTCAACCATAAAAGAGAAGACGTCCTGATGCATTCTAAATGTTACTGGTCAGATGAGCTTTCTGCTGTACATGATGTAAAAACTACTACAGAAACATCCCTACTGAAATCACACAAACCTGCAGGAAACTGTATCATACACCATCAGAGATACAGCTGTTCGCTGACCACGTAACAGCCGTCACAGCTGTTTTTAATCCGTGTCAATCTTCTTTTTTCCTGTAGTTTTTCTGCATGAAATCCACACAAACTGTTTCTCCCACTATCCATCCAGTAGCTTGAGGATACTTTCCCTTTCCTTCAGTGCTTTCCAGGCCTGGTCCTTCTCCTTCTTAGTTGGAGTGCGTTTCTTCTGCCTGGCTGCCATGATTCGTCGAAATCCCTCCATGACCTCATTGTCAGACACCCTGACTCTCTGCCTCAGCTCCTGCTTGCGCATCTCCTCTTTCGCCAACCTGTGAGGCAGCGGCAAATGAAAAGTTAACAGCTGATCCGGGATCAGAGTTTATTTGATGTACAGTTTATATGATGGTAAATATATTAATAGATGGCCTGTGTCCTCACCGGAGCAGCTCCTGCTTGCGGGCTCTGTTGTGAGCACTCAGGGCTTTGAGCTCCGCTTGTCTCTTCTGCAGCTCTGCCAGCACCTCGTCCTCAGAGTCTCCTCCTGGTCCGGGTCGCTCCTCAGAGTCCAGCAGCCCCTGAGCCACCAGCTCCTCTTTGATCCGAGCCTCCAGAGAACGTGTGTGAGGAACACTGTGGGGGCAAAAGACAGATGGAAGACATGTGGCATAGAAAGTCAAACGCTCAGGATGGCAACTTGACACCTACAATTAACTTCAGTCGAGAACTGTTGAGGACACACAAGACATGAATGAACCAAACTCACAACTAGCATCCACAATTAAAATCATCATAACTTGTTGAAGTCTCGACTGATTTTCAAGCGGTTTGGTTTGCTACAAATGCAAGACATATATTCATGACACTGGATACTTGGTTAAATTAAAAAGCATTTTATCTTATCTGGATACTAACAGTAATATTTCTTTAAAATAATAATTCTGATGAACTTGCCCTAAGGAATTAGTTTCTAAATATGTTCTTTTTTCTTACTGCATGGGAAATGGCTGCCATGATGTCATTTTGTTTATAAGTTTTTACATTTTAAGTCACACATTATATCCAGTGCATCAGCAGAATGGTGCAGAGTTGCAATGTAACAGTTACAGATTGTGATAAAAGAATCTTAAAGTTTTGTATAACTGAAGCTAAATGACTCACTGTAGGGCTGCTTGTTTGTGAGAGAGATGAACAACACAAATTTAGCTCAAATCTCATAAATGTGTAACAAGACTGATGCCGTTTTTCAGCATCTTACTGATATATTACTTTAATAAAAATGTTAATCTCTTTTGTCTTTACCGGACATAACTTAGCTCGATTTAGTATCAAATATATCGAATTCAGCACGTTTGTAACTGTAAAATATTGTAAAACAACTTCTCACCTGTGAAATGTTATTCTCTGTTGCTTGGTTTTGGCTTTTTTTTTCCCTTACAACATCCAAAAGCAGC
>JAPZEA010000012.1:25948329-25958878 GCA_029783685.1 Heniochus monoceros | reverse complement strand
AGAAGCCGCTAATCCAGAAGACAGGTGGAATGCCATTACAGATCCATCTCTGCAGAAAATTGATCCTCTGCAGCAGGTCTGACACCCAGGAGGCCAGAGGCTTCAGAGACGGGTAGGCCTGGTGGGATCAATCAAACAGTTAGGAATTCCTCGAAAGCAAAGCCTGGAATTATTAGAGCAGCGCAGAAATGCCACCAAAGTTCATCTGATGTATTGTGCTCTGAAATCTCTCCCAAATGTCAAATGTCCAAGTTTCATCTCCAACACACACAGATTGAGTATTCTGTAATTTGACATTTTGGGTTTCAGTGACTTTAAAATAGTTCTCTAAAAGATGGAGGATTGTGTTTATTTCATAACTTAGTGTGTGTGAGTCAAGGTTTCTCTTTAAAATGATCCAGGCTGAGCCACCCTGCCTGCAGAACTGCTAAATGTGTTGTACATAAATATAAACCCAGTTTAAAATGGGTTAGGATTAGATTCAGAAGAGAATGCATTCATGTAATTTCTGAATTCATTTTGTGATGAATCCATTAGTGGGTTGTATTCAATATGATATGCTACATAATGTTTAACAGTGGTTGTAACATGCCGTCTGACCACCTTGTCAGATGTCACAGGAAGGAGAATAACTGTTGAGTGCGTCTTGCCTTGGCTTTCCATATATCAGGCACCACATTGTTGAACAGGCTGTTGGCCATAAGCTCCAGCTCTGATGACATCACCACCAAACCCTTCAGAGCTTTCACAATATCACTGAGACTCTGAGAGATGACTGCCAGCAGCTTGTTATATCTGAAAAACAAGAGATACAAAGACAATTACTGAAGTGCTAATGATTTAAACTGACGATACCTGAGTGAGAAGTATAACATGAACATGTGCATCACTCATGTGACAACAGTGACAAATAAATAATAATTCTAAGTCATAAAGGGAAGTAGAGATGTACAATAAATATTTCAAGAATTCACTTAGGGTTCCAAAACAATGTAATTAGTAAAATAATTTTCCAAACCCATTGTTACATAATGCTAACATAACTGTTATATTTAGTTACAAATCCAAATAATCACTGATAATTAAGTAATGGTCAAAACTTCTCAGTTCATACAAGCAAAATGAATTCCTCCATTAGCCCAAGGACAAACTGTACACAAGATCAAAATACGTTCACAGACAAACAAACAAACAAATGCTGGCCACATTCTTTATAACATGAGTACAACAACACTTAGCGGAAAAAAAGATTTTTTTACCACCCCATCGTATAAAAAGGAAATAATACATATGCAAGAGGCTGATAGGACTGTTGACAGCAAATACAATGTCAGGCTCAGAGACTTCTGGCTTCCCAAACTCGCTCAGGACATGTTACTCATATCACAAGCTACAGCAGCTCACACACAATGAAAAGCTTGTTATTACCCTATGACCACAAAGCCATATAATTATGGTTACTGGCTGTGACTTTTGAAGGATACATTTTCAGCTTCTGGTCTCGAATAGAGTTATTATGTTACTGGTTACACATTTAATAATTATTTATAGCACTAAGTGAGGCAAGCTAAATCTCATCAAAGATACTTTCAGTGCAGCACTTTTTCGCTCTGATCTCAAAGCATCACCAAACCGTAGACATTTGGCCTCCTGTTGAATTAGCATTTTCTTTAAATATTTTGAAAGAACTGGCAATTTATGAAAAAAGCTAAAAGACAGCCTCATTTGCCGATATGAGTAGCCGGGAGTCATCCAAGTAACGTGTGTTATTATATCAAGGAGACCTGCAGTGTGGTTTGTGATGTTATGGTACTGCCTGTTAGGTTACCTGATGACCTCCTGGATGAGCACTGTGTTCATGGACTCTTCATAGAGCACTGGGTACTTTTCCATCACCTCCTGGACACTGAAAGGCGGAGGAATCTTTTCAACGATGCCTGCCACTATCTCCTCCACTGTCTATGATACAGAAAGAGGCACATCTCCCATGAAACGTAACACGTCTCAGTGCATTTACAAAAGATACTGAATCCAACTCTTCACACATCACAACCAAATTCCTGACAAGCTACTCAATATTGCCCTGTCATACGATGATATGATGCAAATAGTACGAGTAAAAGAAAAATCATTAGAGTAAAGAAAATCATTAGATATTTGTACCTCCTCCAGAGTTTTGCCCCCTGCAGATGCAGCTCGAGGCTGGAGACGAACCACGGCTCCCAGTAGGGCGAAGGTCTCGTTCTGGGCAAAGCTGATGTTAGCGTTGTCATGGAGACCAAAAATCTCAGGTGTATCATTGATGGGCAAACCACGAATGTATGCCAAGTAACCCTAAGGTCAGAATTGCCATGACAACAGGTTACTGGCTGACACCAATTGTCATCTATTAGTTTGATAGTCAGCAGTACAGAAGTTGATGTGTTTTGATGTAGATGTGACACTCTGCACACTGTAGCATACAGTATACTTTCCTGTCATGTAAGAAATGTTAATAATATCTTATACATAACTTGTGGTCTTTCATATGACATTAAGTTAAGTTCAGTCTTGTCATTCCAAAAATGGTGCATGAAGAAACAACTGGGAATTTAACTGATTTAACTGCATTTGAGACCAGTTTATTTTCTTGTCCGTGCAGCCTTGGGTTGAGAATCTGATTGCAAATCTGTTTTTCCATAGCTTTGGTACTTTCAACACTAACGAATGGAGATCATATTGTTTTAAAAATTGTTTTTTGGTATTGATGGTTGTGAACTTGTTAGCTTACAGTCCCACTTCTTCAGAGAGAACAAATTCACAAAAGTAGGGGCATACACAATTGTTTCATTTTTTGTTTTAAGTGACAATATATGGAGTGAGATGAGTAATTGACAAAGTAGTGTCATATGGCCTCTTGCAATATGTTATCAGTACATTGGCTCCAATGTTGCAGTAAGTCCTGTGATATTTTAACTCTGGAATTGTTTGCATCTCAGGCAATTCAACTTTTCTCCACTTTTGGCTGCTTTGTATTGAATTGAATGATGCCTGAATGACAGCATTGAATTTTTTTTCACTTAGTCTTGGTGAATTTAATGCAATGAATAAATATTGTATGACTGTTTTCTGCTTTTAAAAATATCTTCATATTTCACAGGTATGTTAGTTACAAAAGATATCATCATGGGTCATAGATGACTGTCTTGCAGTGTATAATCTATTGGAGAATTGCCATTATACACAGTGAGCTACCCTGTGATTCCCAACCCTAGAAAATATCATGCAGTTTTGGTGTATACCAGCTGATGCAGACAAAGGTCAAGTCTAATACACAACTCTTATCATGATCTTTTTAATGCTCCTGCATTTATCTAACCTTGATATCCAGATTTGTGTCTATCTGCCGGTAGACTCCAGACGAAGAGTAGACATGATCATCAATAAGCACAGCGGGACAATAAAAATCCTCCAGCACGCTGAGCAGACATCGTCTGTCCCAATCATCTGTCACGCGGCCACCATAATTTATCTCTCCTGCAGTGTATTTAAGCACCTGGAAAGGTGGAGGACAAAACAGACAGACAGATGAACATGCTCAAACACACACACACACACAGACACACTGGCTGAGAGCAAACCTCTGTTTCTTACGAAAGGGCCTGTGATTCTATCCACAGTGATAAGAAGCATTTCACAATAAAATACAAAACTGTGAGCAATGGTCGTGTGTAAAGCATGACAAGTTAGGAAGACTAAGGGGACAGGATCGGAGTGATGACAAAAAAACAGAGGACAAAAAGACAAGAGACAGACAAAAAAATAGAGAAAATGAAGATGCCAGCGACGTGGCTTTGGAACTAAGATCTTAACAAGTAGTTAAATAGAGACACAGGCCTTCTGTGACCCACCTTGTATGGAATGTCCTGGTACTCATCCAGGAACATTTTGAGTTGGCTGATGGAGATGTTCAGGTCCCCGTCGGTGAACTCGTAGGGAATGTTAAAGCCCAGCGGACCAAACTTCCTTCGCTCCAGAGCAATTCCATGGAAGAGACACAGAGACAGGAGCAAAGACTTGAAGTGTGCCATCTGAGGACAGGAATAAGTTGTAGTTAATACTTTATACTTGATGTTCTCAAAAAGGGAGGTTTCTAATCAAGTGTATAAGAAGGTAAATATAAGAAGCAGGATGGGGATGAAGACAAGGAGACCTTGCTGGAGGAGGAGATAAAATCATTGGTGAGCCTCAGGTAGGTTTTCTGTAGATTGGCCTTGATTCCCCTAGGAGGCTCAATGGTTATCTTTGACCCATTTTGGAGAATGGACACTGGGAACTTGTTGCTGGGCAGACTTGTGAGCCATAGACGGAAGTCCTTGTGCACCTGTTTGGGTGTTGTGGGACATGGGTTGCCAGTGGACAGTAAAGGAAGTGATTAACACTGTCAAAGTCAATGAAATGCTTGTCTAACACACAGTTCAATACTACTATGGTGTACAGTATATGTAAGCATATGTTCTGACCTTTACTGGGTCGATGTTCTCAATGAGTATCTCCAGGGCAGGCATCCAGCTGGGTGCCAGGTGACAGTTCTGGAAGAAGACCCAGTGACCTCTTTCCATGGCAGCATGCATCATGGTCTCAGCCCAGGGGCCATGAATCACACAAACAACATGTAAAGACAACAGGAGTTGTGCCAAAAACAAACAAAAAAAACCCAGCAAGCTTAGCATGAGGCTTTAATTTAAGAGAGAACATCCACAGTCAACATAAGGAATTTTGACTGTGGGATTCAGCACATTTCCCTACAGCCAGTTTGACATTCTAGGAGTCTTTCAGGAAGGCTTAAGAGCCCTCAGTTCAATGTAGACAGAAATTGAGGACAGGATGATGCAACAACCCAGCATGCACCAGGATTCTAACTCATGTAACTGGAAGTAATATGATAAACACACGCTAACACCTATTGAATAGCCACAGAGGTGGTGTTTTGCTGGGAGAAATATTTGGCCGTTCACTAGGTGTCAGGTTGTGGAGGATGAGTCTGCATTTATCATGAAACCTGCTCATGTTGTTAATGTGATGTAATGTGTTTTTTGAGCTCATTTATGGTGTCCTGGAATCTAGCATCTGTCACAGTAATATGGCACATTGTCCTGGCCTATGGTCAGAAATAGAGGAAACAATTAGCGCAGAGGTGGCCATTCTTAACAAGACAAATGAGAATGGCCTGGTTCTGTGGGAAAGTCATTTACAGTGGCTTTCCTCCAGAGTCAGACAGAGAGAGTCCAAGAGAGAGTGAGAGAATTCCCAGGCATCCCCCAGGCCCTGACCTGGCCTTGGCCCAGAGAGATGGCACTCATTTTCTTGGAGAACTGCATGGCGTCAGCAAACTTGTAGAGGTCAGCAGCAGGGTCAGTGCCAGGGGACAGGACAAAGATGAGGGGGGTGACGGGGGATGACTCCTTGAACACCACAGACAGGTCTGACGTCTGAAGGAGAGATGGAGAAATGAGTAACTAGCCAGTAACAAGCCATCAGTACTCCTGTCACATACCGTAGAACAACCAGGAATCATTCTGAGCTGAAGTTAAACAGTGTTTATTCTGCACTGCTGCAGACTCAGCCAAAACAAACTGACCCATCATTGCCTTGCTAATGTAACCATATTTCTAAGCCACTGTCACAGATATACAAAGAAAGAATAACTATTGTGTCACAACATACATATTGGTTTTATAGTCAACATTAAGTCAAGAGGAGTCTACCTGAGGTTCTATGAAGCGTTCCCCCAGCTGAGCTGAGACAAAGTCCTGCAGGCCTTGAACGAGACAGTCGGCCCTCAGACAGCGCAGGACCAACAGCTTCTGGAACGAGTCCAGCTCTGTGTCCCATTCTCCTGGGAGGGGCTCCCTATAGGCAAACATACACACAGGCACACCTTGTTAGATATACACAGCTCCTGCACAGTATAAATGAAGAAAACAAGTGTGCATTTGTTGACACAGTGGTTATCTATGCATGCCTGTGAGGCTGGTTGCTGTCAAAAATTCTCTTGAAACCATGCAGATGTTCGGTGAAGCTCTCTGCCAGGTTGCCAAAGTTGTCCAGAGCGCTGAGGCCCAGGATGTCCTGCCAGGCACGCTCAGACAGCCAACTCACTGCCTGGTTGATCAGCTTTTGGATGGGCATCCCTCCAGACAGCAGGTAGCGCCACTCAGCCTGCCACAGAGACGTAGATTTCATCAAATCTAGTTGAATTAACTCAACTTCCTACAGGAAGTTAAAGAGTGCAGGGAGGGACTGCAAACTCCTCTTTTGCTCACCATATCAATTTTGCTCTCATTCATCATGATGCGAGCACACAGGAGGAAGGCGAACATGAGTTTGTGCTTCTCAAACAAGCTGCGGCACACGTTGCTGTACAGGCTGAAGGTGAAAAATTTGTTGATGTTGGTTATTCTCTTCTCCACTGTGTCTGTGAGACACATGTCAAGAGTCAGTGGAAGTGGAAAAATATTTTTTACATCTGGTTTCAATGATGTAAACCAGCCCTAATGTTTTCCCATCTGCACAGGCACTATTCTGTGTATAATCTTGCAACCAGAGGGCATAATAAAATGTGCTGTGGAATGTCTCTCTACCTGCTCTCTCAGAGTTGGCAATGCCAGCCATGAAGATGCCAAGGAACCACTCCAGTGAGTACTGGTACATGGGGTCAACACTGGACAGGTCCGACACACAGAAGAAGAGGATCTGTGTGCGCACAGCCACTGGCACATACTCCAGACGGGTGGCGTCAATGTCCTGCTCTGTCTGCTCTGCTGCCATCACTTTGGCCTGCCAGTAAAACCAGCCTGCGTTAGTACAAAATCCAACACTAGTAGCTACTGAGGTCGATGGCTAAAGTATCATATATGAGGTTTCGGAGGGGGTTGTACATCAGAAAAAAACTTCAAAGGGAACTTCATATAAGGCAATATTTGATATTAGAGAAAATATCTCGTCCACTGTCTGACCTTGATCTCTCCAGCTTTAATCTTGGAAGCCTCCAACACTTGGATAAGCTCCTCGTTGTCCACAGGGTTTCCCTCTGTGGAGCTGAGTCGGGAAAGGATCTCATCCTCAATTTCTTTTAGCTCCTGTTTCATCTTGGCGTTGCTGATGATCAGCTGGTTCTTAGCCTCTTCCAGGTCTGGACGTTCCTCAGCCACCACCTGACCCAGCAACTGGTCCTCTAGACCACTGGGAACACACAAACACAGACAATAAGACTAAGACATAATTGTTGGGATAAAGTTAATACCCTTTATCGATTCTGAAAAATTATGTCTGGTACACAGCAACAACCAGTTTAATCTGTTTAAAACGTGTTACCTGGGTGACAAGGTGAAGTTTATGAGCGTGACGTTGGTGGAGACCTCTGGAGAGTAGTGCGGGTTAGGCAGCTTGGTGGTAATGTACATCTTGAAGCTTTCATGGTAAGGGATGACTGAATCATTCAGCTTCAGCACTGTGCTGCCTTGCTGCTTAAATGTCTAAGGGCCAAAAATTCCAAGTTAAGCAGAACAGTGCACGGTGGATAGATTGGCATAACGCAGCCATACAGTACAAGTGATGTTTGTTGTTATTGATGTGTGTGTATTCACCTGCTTCAACAAGACAGGTTCTAGAGCAGGATCTAACTCCTCTCCTACATTCTCCAAGAGGCAGGGTTTACCAAAGCAAATGGCGTTCTCAAGGCTGCGGAGGAAGTCCCGGTCACTTAGCTTCATAGTCTTCAATCCATTGTCCCGCTCCTTGGTGACATCAGGAAGCAAGAATGAATGAGCAGTGGATCAAATATAACTACAGACACTAACAAGCTTTCCAGGTGAGTTGTGCGTGATGGATAAGATGTAAGCCTGACAATATATGCACTGTTTGGAATACAGGCAAAGCAGGCACCTATGTATGTACTGAGCTGAGTTTAGCAACATATTGAGTAACATATGATACTCTGCTCTGTCAACTCTTTATACCGGTAAATAAAGCACAATATCAAGCTATACATGTGACGTGAAAGGATAACTTAAAATCCTCTTGTCTCACTGGCACCCTCTGCAGTTATGGTCGGATCAGCACACAGAAAAATGTCCTCACCATGTTTTTGATCCACGTGTTGGCTTGTCCCTGAGGATCAATGAACAGAGCCCAGCGCAGAGAGTACTGGGCAATCACACCATTCTCCACTGAAAGATTATCCTTGGGCAAACCTGATATCTGTGCGCATAGAAATGACAAAGCACGATGACAATAAAGGTACTTTAGTTAATCTAAGTCTAAAAGCATGCAAAAAACTAAGTTAGCGTGATGGTATGACTTTTAACAAGTAAGATCTGACTTAAGAGGCTTAGACCCTGAATGTCAGCTGGTTCTGACCTGCCAGGAGCGGATCTTTACTGGATCTCCTAGGGTGTTGATCAGGTTGGGTTCATCAGTGTGGGGAACACCTAGCTCTTTGAAACAATGCAGCCACTCCTCTGCCATGGCTGCCCTGTACTCTCCCTAAACACAAAAAACAATGCACCTTCTTGTAAATCATGCAGTAGTGCTACACTAAATAGGACAACTATATATATGAATGTATAGGAACGCTCAGGAACACAGTGACACACTATGGCTAACCTGCTAGAAAATACTATTATCATTATGTTTTCAACAATACGTAACAATCATGTTCAAATTTTAGGATTGTAATAGGTCTTGATTTTATTTGAGTCAACTGGAAAAACAAAAACAAACATTATTTTTTTAAAGTTGGGAATTTCAGCATCACAATGTTGAATCTCAAAAATGTAGTTGATTATGATGGGAAATGTGTCCATATGCAGTATATAATGGGTAATGTGACTTTTCAATATATATTCCCACTCATGCACTCACTGAGTTACAACCCACTTACAGTGAAGGGTCCCAGGTATGCTATGTATGCTGCAGACAGAAGCACATCGCCTGCCACATTATTGACCATGTAATCCAGATGTTGCACTGTTTCCTTCCAACGCACCTTCTCATCTGCCAGTCCGCCTATAAGCTGGATAACATCAATGCATCTTCATGACATAACTATCAATATTAAAGAGTGAAGAAAGTTAAGAAGTTAAAGAAACATTACATAACTACATGCATTATATGAACAGATATATCACGTTACGTTCTTGTAAAATTCAGATGTATTGTTCATTTCATTATTTTTATTTGCACTGTATGCTTGATTATATTCATTATGCATACAAACTAATCTACATATATTTCAAATATACTCTGTCTACTGTCACCTTTGCCTTGCTTTTTTCAGGGTTCAGTTCAGGGTATAGATGGCTATGTGTATAGCCTTCTAACTTTTATTTATTTATTTTTGTTATATGTATGTTTTTGTTTTCTACATATCTGTATCCTGTTCCTAACCACCTCTGCTGAGGTAATGCTGAATATTCCCCTTGAGAATCAGTGAAGCGTTGTCTTATCTTATCCCTCTTTCTGACCTTGTCTGCTCGGACAAGGCGGGCCTCACACAGCTGATATTTGTTGTCCAGCTCGTCTTTCTTAGCCAGACAGTCCAGGTACTTGGCCTGCAAAGTGGCAATGCCGTCCTCCACCGCTGCCAGCTGTTCTTTAGCGTCATCTAAGATGCGCTGGGTCGCTGCTAAGTCCTACTGGGCTTTCTGGAGAGATTGCTGTACAAATATGTACATTTTTAATGTTTAGATGACCTTCTTATTTGAAAAGCATGTAAGTGCAGTGGTGTCTCACATGGAAAACCATAACAATGTGTCAAATGCGGGCTTCAGTTTTTACCCTTTTAGGCTCCACAGCCTTGGCCACAAAGTGATATACATGCATGGCTCGCACCCACTGGCAAATGGAGGTACAGGCTTTGGAAACCTTGGCAATGGAGGCTGGCTGGAATTCCTCATTATCTATGTAGGGTTGGACTAAACCAATCACGTTATCTGGAATATTGTCCTGTAGAAATGATTAGGGGCAGAAAAATCTTCTTTTAATACATCTCACAAGTGCCAAACAAGAAATGACTAAATCAGCATCAAAAACCGAAACTTCGGGATGTTTAGAGCTTAAAATCAAATCTGAAAGAGACAATAACTATGTCCTGAAGAGACAATGACAACACACATACAATGACATAGAAATAAATCCACTAGATACTGCACATGCTCTACCTTATCATACTTGAAGAGACTCTCCAAAAACTTGCCAGGGTCTTGTAGCAGACCCTTACCAGGTTCCCAGTAGTCGTCGACCTTGGTGCCAGGCTTCTCTCCGGGTACCCTTTTGGGTTTGATGCCCTTCATAATGCACACTGCCTCAATAACCAGCTTCACACCCTGAGGAGGTCGCTGCATACCTCGTACCTATGAAAAAAAAAATACTTAGGAAGTTATATTCTACATATAAACTAGCAATGCAGTAATATTTGAAGGATATCTTGATATCATCATCCAAATCCCTGACCTCAGTGACATCACTCTTGTTGAGTGACTTGAGGCTTTCGAGGGCGGCATCCAGA
>JAPZEA010000012.1:25634158-25644780 GCA_029783685.1 Heniochus monoceros | reverse complement strand
TGTGGCACAGTTTCTGTAAAGTTATAAAGCTTTTGTTTTTTGCCTGCAGTGTGGCTTTGACATAATTACTATAAACAGTGAATGTAAAATTGATTTGGAATACTTGGGTTTGATACTTGCGGTATCACATATAAAACAGACTTTTCCCTTGAAATAGAGGTAAATTAAGGTGACAGTTTCACTAGACCACTGACTACATGCATATACAGAAAAAAAAACCCTTGCTAATAGTAAAGTCGCAGAGCAATGAGTGTGACAAAAGTATGATGCAGTGTGTCAACTGTGTGATTCACTGTCAGTGTCATTTATATCTCCCCTGTCACCCATGTCTGCATCAAACCAACCCCATCTCAGCTCAGCCACAGGCAGCAGAATCAGATTAAAGCCCCCAGGCGTCCTTTCATATAAGTTACTTCTTTTCTCTGTCTGTTTACTGGCAGCACCAGTTTTGACAAGGCTGTAGGGATTTTTTCACAGGCATTCAAGATGGATTTGGACTCAGAGTTCTGGACCCTGCAGCTGGTTCAAAGAGTACAGGAAAAGAGTATCTGTCTCTATACTTTTTACAGGTTGGCAAGGTGGGACATTAGTTCAAGACACTATCCCATAAAGAAGAGGCCTCCGAGTGTCAATAAACAGCCATAAAATGTCCAACTGTCCTTGAGAAAGGATGGAAAACTCTTGAAAGACAAACTCTTTGGTTTCAATGCTTAAGATTGGGATAGTGTTTATTTTTTTATTTTTTTTAAAGGAAGTTCTCTTTGGACAAGTTCCAAGACTCCTTAATTCATTTATAACCTCAGTGTCCCGGCTCATAAAATATTTGAGATGAGTTTTTGCTTTGGGGCTTTCCATCTCTACACTATACCAGAGCCATGCAAACAACCTTGTTGCGCCCCTGCTGTATGCCTCACCTCTCATATCTCCAAAATATTAAAGCCTACTCAGGCAAGATGAAAATGACAGGTGACACATGAGAGCTCGGCTGAAGAATGAAATTCAGAATAGTAGAGTGAAAAATTTAAGGCCTCTATCTGAAGCTCAGACAGCTCTGTGGACGTTTCTGCACGTGTGCCCTTGATGGCAATAGAAACTCTGGCAGTGTGAATGTCACACAAAATAATCAATGTGTATCAGCAGAGACAGCACGCATCACTTGATTCATAGGTTTGTTTTTTCATTGGGGGAGTGATTGGTGTTCATATGTTCGGTCCAGTCACTCGGAAAAACGTACAGTTAATAGTTCATCTATGTACAGGCAAGGTGTCAAGAATCCAGCCACCAAGACAATGGGACAGTGCCTCAGAGATGAAGGATGGACACGTTGGAAAGAGTCTGTGAATATATTGTGAGACTGGAATATTTAAAGGGCCACTCCAGTGATTCAGGAGAGGCCTTTGAAAAAGCTGGGGGACTTATTTAAGAATCAGGCGTCAAACTGAAGCAGCAGACCTTAAGTTATCCATACTTTTGGTCTTGAATATGGGTCAAGCCCCAAAAATACTGAATCCTATATTTCCCACAATGAAACCCAATAGCATGTTTTGTTAGACCATTCTTCTCTGGTAAATGTCTGTCTTTAAAACTCGACCCGAAGTTTGTAACATGGGTTGGAAGAAATCTGCAGTCTCCAAGCCCAAGTCAAAATAACTCTGATGACATCACCAGGGTCATTTTGTTCAAGTTTTGGAGAGTTTCTCCCAAAGCCAGAGAAGACATACAACTGTTGTCATGGACTGAATAGTACTCACTTTGATTGGTTAACCTAAATCAGGAGAGCATCCCCTTTAAAGAAATAGTTTGACATTTTAAGATATGCGTACGAGTGACATGAGTGTGTACATTTAATCCAGTACACATGAGAGGGGTATCGATCTTCTCATCTAACTCTCGCCAAGAAAGCTAATAAGTGCATTTCCCAAATTGTCTATTATTTTAAGAATGCTATGAGAGCAAACATACTAAAATAGAGATGATCAGACTGCATCATCGACTGTACTACATCAACATAAACTTTCAGTGTCGCTTAGTCCCTGAGTTAAAAAAAAGATAAAAATCAGAAAAATAATACTATGCATCATGGCAAATGACAAACAGACTTTGATCCAAACCAGACCACCAAAAATGTAGCTTTAAAATCCAGGAATCAACATCTGGGTGCATTGATGGAGAACCCCATCAGCTCCTTACAGAAACCTACATTATGAAAGCATCAGGTAGACTTATCATCTCTTTGAAGGTTTCCCTTAGTTCACACAGTGGGTCTGAGGTAATTATGATGCTGATTGACACCATTAAGACAAATATCTACACAACTGTGTCTCAAGCAGGATACCTGCTGAGGCTTAAAGCCCAGATGGATGTTGTTTGATTGGACATGAAACAGAATTCGAAACCTCTCATCTAAGAGCTGAAGTAAGAAAGGCAGAGATGACAAAAGGAATGATTCTGAATAAGCTTTACATTACTTGGGCTCATCAAAAGGAGGCATATTCTGTACTATGGACACTGGCAGCTTAGATATCTGTGTTCAAGTAAAAAACACAGATGAAACTGTGGTTGAAGTGAAATTGGTTTTTGAATGTTTTAGAAAAAAGCAGCCTTAAAACCATGATTACATTGATACTCCCACCTTCCCACTGCCCAGGTTTCTCCTCATCAGTCCATGCAGTGGGTGGAGAGTGCTGAGCAGTGTCTGAGCTCAAAGCATTTTCTCCCAAGCTGACTAATTGCCACACTATGACGAGGTGGCTCCTAATGAGGTGCTCTTCCCTTCACACCTCCATTGTTGGCAGCCGTCCACTGACGAACTTAATAGTCATCTGTTTCTCAGTGCTGAGCCCTTTGCAGAGACCACACTTAACGCTCTTCAGTCAGCTGTGGTTAAAGCGTGGAAGCATATGTCATTTGATGAAGTTGTTTTAGATCTGAAATCTTTTTATTCAGAATGAGACATTTTTTGTTAAATTAGGTGTCTTTGGCTGGTCCTAATTTAAAGAGCATGTTTAAGTTTAGAACAGGACCTAATTTGCTTTCAGTTCAAAAACAAAAAAAAGACAAAAAATTACTCTGGTACATTTCAACTTCACTGATGATTATCTTTCATTTTGTTTGAAGAAGTTACTGAGGGAGCATACATTAAATGAAAGTGAATGGCGCAGCACAGCTATTAACCCACAGCAGCCTCCCTCATGTTGGAACCTCCAGCTCTCAAAGGTCAGCAGTGTCGAGACGACTTGCAATCCATCAACAGTGCAAATTCATGGGTTGAAGTTCACCATATTTGAACTGGTGTGGATTTATGTTTCCCCCGTGAACAAATCCAATAATATGATCATTACTGGAATGAATTACAGTTTTCAATCCTGCTGTGACCAGCCAGCCTTAATCTCCTAGATATATTACTCAGTGCTACCTGCTACCTGTATCAAATTTCATATCCTCATTGGTACCTGAAGCTACAGGCTCACACCAACGCAGCCCCCATGTGTTGCCTTAACACAATTCTATTTTCAGTCTGAACGCCCACTGACATTAAACCTCAGCCCCTTTTCTTCCTGGACTAAAGATCAGACAGCGCAGCATTGCTAAGTATTTGGGGTATGCATGTGAAGACTCTTAGTCATCCAAGCCATGGTATATCTAGGCCAGGGACCAGCAGTCAGTAAGAAGCCTTTTGAATGACAGGCAAAACACCTTCAAGAACCTAAAGCAAGGGCAGTTGCCTTAGACATCCGAGTTCTCCATAAAAATTTGGGTGTCTGGAAACTGTGCTACTGTGGTAAATCTTTCCACATGTCCATAAAATGTACAACTCAAAGCAAAAGGTTCTCTAAGGATGCTTAAATGCTGTTCTGAGTGTGTGAGAGTGTAAATCATGATCTAAAGTTAAAGTATGTGAGACAGGTTGACAGGAAATGCATACACAACACAAAACATTTCTCAGAAAATAGTCCTTCATATGCACTATACATCCTAACCTGGTAAAACAGCCGAAATGATCATATGCAGCAGTGATTAAAGTTGGAAATTGAAAATATAAAACCTCGACGGTCCCTACAAGCATAACAAAAGCTACTTTTTCTCATGCAGACAAAACATAACGTATACACTTTTCTGTGTGAGCAAAAAATAGCTTATGTATGTGTGTATGGGTGGTGATAAACAATGGCTATTAACAGGCCAGGCTTCCCCTGAGATGCGTCTCTTTGCTTCATAGTGAGATCAATCTAAAACCAAGAGCATAAATAGAAAATCTGCTTGCATCACCAGCTCAGAGCCACGGGCCAGGAGGAGAAAACTGGGTCAGATTACTTGCAGTTTTAGTTTTTCCTACTTTTGTATTCCTCCTCTTTTCATATACTGCATGTGAAAAGCCTGAGTAAGCATTCCTATTCCTCACAGCTCGGCTGCTCTCTCGCACTGCTGGGCTGGGTTTGTCAGGGCCAGGGAGCACGAGGATCGCTGTGCAGTTTCTCCGCGCCGCTCCGCCGAGAAACACGAACTGCTGGATTCAGCACGCTCACAAGGGGGAGCCGAGCAAGGCGGAGGACCGGCAGTGTCTTTTAAACCTGCGTTACATTCATAATCCTCCTTTCCTGCATGTGCCATCATTCAAAGCACCGCTGGGATTCAGGTGTCGGGCTTCGTTGTCAGACTAACAGGACAGCTGGGTGTCACTGTACCAAACGTCCCGTTGGCTAAATTGATGGATCTGATCGACTCCATGAGGCGAGACGAGGCTTTCAAGTTATCCCTCACATTCACACAGTGTTGGATAACTACTTCTGAATACCTGGATGGCTTTCAGTTTTGGTGCCACTGAATAAAAATGACTAGTGTCAAATACTGACTCATGGTCAAACTATGCAATGGAGCACTAACATGGTCAGCTATGTGAATGGACTGTCACTTATTATCGTGGTTTAACATCCCTGGGAACTGTCAGCAAAACAGGAACCAAAAGCTGAGGTGCAGAAAGAACAGTGTCAGGCCCACCAATACCTTTGCTCCAATAATGTTAAAGCACTGAACAAACCCAAGCGAAACTTGTCTGGAGCACACTTCTCAAAATGTCATAACATTTGGCAAAATTCCTGATAATTTTTCGAACTATGAAAGGACTAATGGAACAAGAACATCCTTTAACGATTCCCGCCGTACCGTATCTTCTAGTTTCATTGAATGCATTATTAAAATGACACTGAGATACAGTGTGTCACTATTAAGGTTGTAACAGGACTGCAGTAGTACTGCAGGAAAGTAGTTCATGCATGACTTTAATTTGAGCATTAAGGAATTCAGGATAGGTCAGCTATTGCATCTTTTTGTTTTGTTTTTTTTTTTTTCATTATATTTGTTCCCTGTCCACATCCTGCAGCAGGCAGCGGATTACTGCTGGGGACAGAGGACGAGGACAGGTCATGAGCCGTACGCACTGCAGGAATGTCTCATCGTCTTTCGTTCACACGTTACACGAGGTGCAATTATAGTACCTGACCGCTAGATGACAGTATACCCCGATAGGTCTTTGTAAAATCCCTGCGGTACCTGGGCATGTTTTGGTGGCTTTACCGAGGATCCCGCGTGGTCTGAGGTGGGGTACTACAGAGGCACCAATATAGGCACCATTAAAATATAGCAAACAATCACTGGGGCCCAGCAGTTACCAGAGGACCACACCATAATAGCAGGAATGCAGTGATTAGTACTGGAATTTCTATGGTATGTGAATCTTTACAAAAGGATTTCTGTTTTTGTAAGAGCTTCTGCATATGAAGCCATGTGACATGTGAGTCTACAACACACCTAAATGCATTTAAGAAAGAATCCAAACAGCAGTGGCTGACAGGGATTTAGAGTTAACAATGTATTTACTTGTAATCAGATGTAAAAGATGAGGAGTAAAAAAAATACACCCATTACTCAAAGACAGCTCAAATAATGTACATATTCATTTTCCATATACAGCACTATTATTTTCACATTAAAATTCCTACATTCAAGTAATATAACACATATAAGACCCTATGCTTACAGTGAAATGCCCATCCATCCCACACACAATGGCACATCCTTTAATACATATAGACATGCCATTGTTGTAACTTTCCAGTAAGTCTAATGACAGCCCAGAAAATGAATATTATGTATGGAATGATCGTTTGCACTCTGCTCCAGTTTGATGTACAACAAGAGGTTGGACAACAATGGCACAAAAAGAAAAAAGACTGCCATGTCATCTTAAAAAAACAGATTACTTCTTGTGAGGGTATGTGAGACTCTGGGGTGTGCTTAGAGCACCTCCAGTTTCTCAAGACATACGCAGTCAGTGAGGGAGGGAACTATTCAGCCCTGCAATAACATTATTTCAAATCAGAGGGATTCAACTTTCCCCCAACTTTGTAGCACAATTCCTTTTATGATGCCTATACATCTGCCAGATATGGCAATCACAGAATCAGGGGATCAATTGAGGATTCATTTGACAACAGACAATGTTACTGACTACAGTGACACCAACTGTACCTAAAAAAAAAAAAAAACTGCACACATCCACACACTTGTATGCATGTGGTAACACAATTATGCACAGGTGGACTGTAATAGGAGGCATACAGTACTCAAAGCATACAGGGTGAGTACCACTGAACTCTCTTAACTTGCACATGCAATGCTGGGAGTATATATTGTTTAAAACTCAATAAGGGTGTCAGGCTTGTGCCTGTGAATAAAAAAAATTAAATACAGTACATTAGATGATTCGTACAGATTCAAAGTAGATCAGAAGGAAAAATGACAGGAAAGTAAGAAAAGACAGAATGCATCACTGACTACTCCCCCCTGCATTGATTAGGGTAGCACTGGTTTCTTAAAATTCTCCCTTAATTTCATAGAGCTTTATGCTCTTTTATACACCTATACAGTTTGACAGCTGAGACAGGATTATTGCTTTAGATGTCAGCAAACATCCTGGTTTTATTTTTATTTCACCCTCTGATAGAAGTCATAGTCTAGCCCAAATCTTTTGATGTTCTTGTTATCCATCCAGTTGAACTTAGACCATATGAAAATAAAGGGAATAGGATAAGTCTATTTCGAAGTGCAGGGCCAAGAACGTGTTCACAGGGGAGCCATTTTGTTTTTTTTCATTTGCTTATCATGTGCTCCAGTCTGGGGTTGATAAAAGAAAAGCCAGCAAATGCTTGCTGGTCCATGGAGTCGATGAGGTTCTTGTCTGCGTGGGAGAGTCGGGGCTTTTCGCTCAGGAACTCTCGGTCAAAGTTGCTGCAGTCATTGGGGGATTTCTGTGGGTGGCAGGTCAAGGATTTCAGTCAGGTTAATGTAACAAAGCATAACGTAATCAGTTACCTAAATGTAATCATATTTACACAGATGGATTTCAGGTACCACATAGCTTGTTCAGAAACAAAATCATTGGCTCATACCACTTTGGGCTTAAAAGGAGGCTCCACTCCTCTCTTCTCCAGTGCTGACCAGTTGACAGCTTTGAAGAACGGGTGTGCACGGATGTCTCCTACCACACCCAACCTGCGACTGGGATCTCTCTCAAACAACTGGAATAATGATGGAGGGAAAGAGGACAGCCATTTAGATTACAGAAACAACACAAAACAAGTCCACATACTACCATGTTGAGATAATGTATTCACTGAACGCCAGTCATTCTCTGTCTATGTGGAGCAAAGCGTCCATAATAACACTGTATATGTGTCCTGATAGTTACCAGTTCAAGCAGACTCTTGGCCTCCTTGGTGATCCACCGAGGGTAGTGAGGTGTGTCCGACCTAATGGACTCAAACAGCTCATCCTCATCGTCGCCTTGGAAAGGTGACTGGCCAATCAGCATCTCGTACACCAGCACACCGAAAGACCACCAGTCTACTGAGAAGGTGTACTTCTGTCCTAGCAGGATCTGAGATGAGAGACAGATTCACAAAATATCAGAAGTTAGTAAGGAGAACAAGGACACACTCTGTCTACATGGAAGCACTCTGCTGTTGTTCAACAGTATTGCAGCAGCCAAGTGAATGACTCTGGTTTAAGGACATGTGCAGACACTGCCATGCCTTATAATGAACACTAGGGGGCACATAGACTGTGACTGAATAAGGGAATGCATGACACTGTAAGAATGGGTGTTCAAGTTTAAGAAATAACACGAAATTGCAGAATAAATAAGTTTTAAGCCAACCTCTGGTGCGATATAGTCTGGTGTCCCACAAAATGTGGTGGCTCTGGCCTCTCCAAACACATTCTCTTTGCACATGCCGAAGTCCGCTATCTTTATATGTCCGTCCCTGTCCAGCATCACATTGTCCAGCTTCAGATCTCTGAGGAAAGACACAGAGATAGATATAAAACAAAGTACAAACAGTCATGCCACAATATATTCTGTTTGAAGTGCTGCAGTCTAAAATCCAAAAAGAGATTCAGCTCCAGCCTACTCTGTAGCAGTAACAGGTTGAATAAAAAACTGTAGATACCAGTACATAGTAGCTGTGGGGTCCTACCTGTAGATAATTCCTTTTGAGTGGAGAAACTGAAGTCCCACAATTATCTCAGCACCATAGAACCTGAAGGTTGAAATGTGCAAAACAACCATTAAACATAGTTTTATTGTGATTAAGAGCTCAAGTTACATTACCTCTTAATTGTGGAAAGTAACAGCTGCTGTATTACTCGTAGTTCTTTTCACAGTATGCCACTGTACTTACGTGGCTCTGTTGAGATCGAAGCGACCTTTGTCTTTGATGTGGAACATCAAGTCGCCTCCATTCAGGTACTCCATTACAAAGAAGAGGTGCTCCTGTGCAAAAACAACACATTATTGTCAGCTCACTGTCGCAGACAAATGAGACATGAAGACTGCGTGAGAGAGAAGGGACTCAGAGAAGGGGGGCTGGAGTGGGGGTCTTTATCGCTCTAACCGCTGTGGCCCTGGTTGATTCCCTAATAGGGAACATGCTTTTAAAGAGTTTTACTCGTGGAGATGTTCAGTGTGTGTGTGCTTACTTTAGACTGGAATGTGGAGTAGAGATGTGTGAGGAAGGGGTTCTCCCAGGCCAGGGCCAGGACTCTCTTCTCCACCATGGTACACTCAACATCATCGTCCATGAGGACTACATCCTTCTTCAGAACCTTCACAGCAAAGTACTGTCCCTGCCCCTTCAGCTCCGCCAGCAGTACCTGAAGTGTCACAGCCACTTAGAGTAAGTACTACATCAGTGTGATCACACCAGTTTCATGGAGTACAATCATAGCAAATTACAATCAAAATGAGGAGGTTATTTATATCTCCTCCTCTTTTTGGTGTCCTTACATGCTCTATCTCAGTGTGCCTCAGTGAGGACACCGGATGTTTGCCACCGCACTACTTTGGGCCTGGATATAAATCAAACTTCTACCATCTGCTTCTCTGTTTTCCTCAAATAGGTCAACCTTCATAGGCTGTCTGTTACCTGACATCTATAGTGATGGATGATAACTAAGCTCTTTTCCTATCGAAACAGTCTCCCACTCCAACTCCAGCGTCATTTAACAGCCAGTGGGGAGCTGTATCGCTCTAGAAAGCCTAGTTAATCAAAAATGAGGTCAACTACATCTAAGGTGGCAATTAATTAATTAATAATTCAGAAATTATAAATAAAATAAAATAATAAAACAAGCCTTAAGGAAGGGCAGTGAAAAGAGACTGATGACATAATACACTCAGACAGGGTAATATGATAAGAATCTGTCTCTTGTAGATGTGTGCCCTTTATTTCATCATTTCAAACATCTTTGCATATTTCTTTTTCTTAATGCCACTTCCAATGGTTCCAAACTACATAAAACATAAAGATATGGACTATTTCTGCTTATTTTACTGCCATTTTCATGGTAATACTTGTTAGGTAGTGTTCATCTACAAAGCTACATTCACATACTTTCAAGATGAATGTGTTTTATTTTACCATATACAGCAGTGTAACATCATTGGCATCACAAGTCTGTGCAAAGTTTTAAGTTTACAGTGTCTTCCAATCTTGTGTCACACAATCACTTCATATTTAGTTTAGGAAAGGATTTAAAGATGGGGACCATGGGTCTACCTTGCCAAAGCTGCCTTTTCCCAGCACCTTGTGGAATACCAGGTGGTTCATGGTGAGGCGTACCCGGGGAACTGCAGGTGTGGCTGGTGTTGGGCTCAAGCCCTCACTGGCCTTGCCATTGCCATCTGCTATAAATACACATTTGCAACCACGGAGTAAACACATATGCAAAGCTGAATGCAAAGATGCATGCAAACTCATACAGCAAAGTTTGGAGAATGTAAAAAAGGTTAAACAGACTATCAGCGACAATATTACATCTATTCTACTCTTAAAGATAAAACTTGATTTAAATCAAGCAACTTTGTGCTGTGCACTACAATGAACACATCTTACCACTAGGGTCTGCTGTTGCACTATGGATGTCTTGGTAGACCCCAATATCTGCTGCATTGGAGTCATCAGACTTCTTCATAGATTTCTAGGGATGAGAAATGTTTGCTGAAACATTCTTGACACTGTACACTTCATCAATCATTTGTTGTTATTTTTAAGAGTAGAATAGGT
>JAPZEA010000012.1:25462228-25474137 GCA_029783685.1 Heniochus monoceros | reverse complement strand
GCTACTCTGCTGATATGTCGACTCTATAGCTTTAATTGCGTGCATGGTTCAAATATAGTTAAAAGTCTGTTTTTTATGTTATCATTTGAAAACATTTTATTGCGCTAAATTGTCATACTGGAAGTGTTTACTCACTACAAGCAGATTTTTATATTTATGAACCAGAACCCAAGTTTATGCCAGACTTCCATTGGAAATCGGCCAATTTACCACTGAGTGAAGCTGACTTCAAGGTTGATACCATCATGTACAGCAGCAAACAGGAAGTTAACAAACTTGCTGATTGTACAGATATCTTATGTGTTGTTTGAATGTGTGAAGTTTTGTTTAGTTAAGTCCTTATGAAGCCCTTTGTGATGCTATAAAAAGATGATATAGAAATTGACTTTACATATTTTAAAATAACACTTTTAGCTGATAAAATACAGCAAATGTTAAAATACAAAAAGTTTGACATTGTGACTTTAAGACACCACAGTTCCCTTGTATGAGCTGTTATTTTAAAGGTCAGCTACTTTTTGGTTCTGCTGTTAAGACGACGACTGTCAGACTATTTGTGTGTGTGTGTGTGTGTGTGTGTGTGTGTGTGTGTGTGTATGTGAAGGTACATCATATTGCCTTTAAATATTAATGACCTGGGGAGCAAGGGCACGGGACGGCTTGTGATTGTGCTTTTACGCCTGACACTTACTGCACAGTCGGGGCTGCACACATGTACACACAAACCACACAAAGGCATCTATACGTGCACAACGGGCACACACAAACAAACAAACAAAAACACACACGTTAACACACACACACACAGATGCAAAGTGAAAGTAAACTCCCTATTGCAGTTTGTGTTGCTCCACTGAGTGAGTTCAGGCGGTGCCTTTGTAAAGTATTAATGGGCAAACACTCAAACAGACAAACGCCTGAGTGCACATATTGTGTTAGTATTCCCTGCCTTACTTCAAACAGGCTACATTTGAATGATACACTGGGATATGGAGCAAATTAGGTTTTTTTTAATATATATCAAAGGCTTATCTATTATTCTTTATCATGTGACTTGAATGACTTGAGATAAAAGGGTTAGAGGTGAAGAAAGTCCCTTTGAACTTGCATAGTTGGTGATGTATTCAATTTGATCACATGGCACACATTCTTCCTGGGATGGTAGACTAAGTCGGCTTACCTGATGTCACATTTCCTCCATTTGTGCGTTATAAAAAGAATGTATGGATATCCACAGGTAAAATTAAATACACCTAATTGATTTACACTGTTTTTTTTTGTCTTCTTAGAAGGTCAACCTGTTTACTTTTGATGAAAATGAGAATTTTCTTCAACCTAAAGAAATGCTGCACATCAAGTTTGAAGTTCTTGCATGCTTGCTCTTCTGTTTGCCATTAGCACTTGTTAAATACTTGCGAAGGTAGAACACAGCACGCGTTCTGAAAGTGTCAAACAGTCCATTCACAAGGCATTGCTCACACAAAGCTTGCAGGCTTTAATTTGGTCACAGGGGTCTGAACAATACATCAGCTCTACGTTCATGCAAAGTCACAGCATTAATATGTGGATGAGGGGACCTGCAGTTTCAACTTTGTCCACTTGATGTCACAAACATTACAATGACGATCCAGGCGGCGTTGCAGGAAGAAACGAACATGAAGTACAGTGTGGCACGAATGCTCATGCAGCTGACACATGTGCTCGCACGCACAAACAAAAATGACAAGCCGCAACCACAGCAGGCATGAGGATGAGTGGCAGTCATCAGCAGTGTGTGAGATTGACGTGTTGTGATCAGTAGGAGGAGAGACAGAGCTGTAGGCAGCCTTGTAGCATGAAACCTCCGTAGACCTTATTTAGAGAACCCCAGAGACTAGGCAAGAACCTGGGGAATAACATAGCCTCAGTCCCTTGTGTTGCCTAATCACCTGCACCTTAAGCAAAGCACTGTCTAGACGTTTGCCCTCAGCTGAGACTGCACTGAAAGTTTGAGAGAGAACTTAAAAAAGAGACATTTTGGATGCATATTCCATTGTAATGAGCTGATAGTAACTGTGATGAAATGTACGCCCGAGCTGTAAACCTTTTTTAATTAGCATATGCACCTTTTGTGAATATAAATGTAGACTCTTAATGAGACTGATGCAATTAAAGTAGGCAGCCTGAGAGATACTCCGTGTGGTATGCACATTTTTTCCTGGAGTATCTGCATCCTCTTTCTATTTCAGGTACTCTGCAGCGTTTCAACTTCACACTTTCTTGTTGAATATTCAGGTGAAAAAAATTACAGGGAGGCAAGTGCAGAGAAAATAAAGCCGTCAAATTAGCTCGATCATTTTAAAAGCAGTTGAGCTGATACTGTACTTTGTGCTCTTCGAGAGCCGGCCAGTGTGACTGTGAATAGTGAACTACTCGTGTGAGTCATGATGACAGAGTGTTGATGAGATGAAGCAGTAAACGGATAAATGAATAGTTCAACATTTTGGGAAATATGCTTATTTGTTCTCTGTCTGAGGGATTAGAAGTATGGTACAACTCTTATGACTGAATAGTAAACATGAAGCTACAGCGAGCAGCCAATTAGCATTCTGTAGCTTAGCATAAAGACAGGAAACAGTGGGAAGCAGCTAACAAAGGCAACACCTACTAGCACCTCGAAATCTCCCTAATGAACACGTTATATCTTGAGGTGTAAAAATGACAAGTTGTGCTTTTAAAGGACTTATGCATTGGAATTGAAACCACAACTTCTCAATTTTACACTTCAGTTTTTGTACAGATTACAAGGTATTACGAGACATAATACGTCAATTAGGCAGAATTTGTTATCCTGTGGACAAAGCCAAGCTAGCTAGTTTTGTTCTGTTTCCAGGCTTTGTGCTAAGCTACGCAAACCTGCTTCAGTGATGACTTCATGCAGAGGCAAGGAAGCAAATAAGCATACCTCCCCAAAGTTTCAAACCATGGCTTTAAGGTTGAATTCAAAGATGTCCATTGAGAGAGGAAATCACATATTTTACTTTCAGTAAGTCATGCAGAAAGAGACTTTTGTGCGCCATCTGCACAGTAGCTGACCTTGAAGGCATCACAGTTATATAGCGTGAATCCAGCGAGCGCCCACCACCAGCCTCTGCTATTAGCAGGGTTCAGAAAAACTCTGGTCCCAGTGGTGATCTCAGAATGAACTACGGCACACACACTAAGCACCTCGGTAATGTTTTTATCATTGACCTGCTCAGACCTGTCTGTGAGTGCTGTCCAACATCCCGACTGCTCATGACATCACAGGCCTTGTACCGGCTCCTGTTAATTTTCTGACTTGACAGGCAGGTGCTTATGTGTCATGCCTGCCCTGCCCTCCCAGTACAGCATGAGATAAGCTGCAGGGAACGCTAACTCCATAATAGCACTCAGAGGCCATGCCCATTAGCTCTAAATAACACTCTTGCAGTGCAAAGCACCGTTGTCGACACCATAATGGCCACATTAACGAGCATTACACAGCCATTGGTTTTTAGAACCGCTTACTGCCACTGAGCTCATGCATCATATCAATGTGTTCAACATTACGCCCTGTGATGGCTGTGAGTTTTTGTGCGGTGACTTAACTCGGCGTTGGCTCTCCTCCTCTGCCTACGTGTCTTCCTGTGTCTGTCGTTGCATTTGTGCATCCTGTTTTCCACTCTGGTTCAGTTTGTTACTCACCTTCTCTCTGTTGCCTGTGTTTAATCTGCTCTTTTTCTCCGTTTGGACTCAGCTATCCTCAAACAGCCTCTTTCCTTCCCTCCGATCTCTCTCTCTCCTCTCCCGGTTCCCCTCACTGCTCATTTCCACAGTTCAAAGATGTTTTCTAGGTGAATACCTATTATTTAGCCTCCCTCTCCCCCTTTTTCCCACTTTTTCTCTCAGTCGCTGTGTTTTCTTCTTACATGATGCTTGAGAGGATTTGTCAATGCTCTTTTGCATTGTGCAGTTGAAAGCCCATTTTCCTGCCAATACCACCTCATCTCCTGCCTTTTTCTCGGAAACAATAGTCACCAGAGATCAAAATTCCTTCCTGAAAACCATTAATCCACAAGTTTAATGAAGTTGGAGAAATGGGTGCACTCCTTTATCCCTCCCTGCTTCCACACTTGAGACAGAAGGATGGATGGATGATGAGTTAGGAGAGGGGGAATTGAGTTATTCTCAGCTGTCGGGCTGTCTCCTGTCTAGACAGTGGGTCAGATGATCTGGAAGATTTGAGTGTCAGCTGCTAAAACATGAGAAAACTTTGGATTTTGACACCGGATTAACTGTAGATCAAGCCAAGTTCTCAAGCTGTGTTTTATCAGTGTTCCATTTTCTTGCACATTTCACTGTTTAGAAATTAGATACAATGAACTAACTTTTCCATCAGGTATTTTAACATCAAAGTATAGAGGGCTCTTTACAGATTTAGTTTTCACAACATTGCATGGAAGGCAAGAGAGATGATAGAGAGGGTTTTTCTACCTACAAAAATAGATAAACATTAGTGTCAAATGCATGAGAACAGAGTGTTTTAATTGATGGCACTGCTTCATCATAATCCTGTTTTTACTCTATGTATTATGCAGTAGGAATAATACTCATTGGTGCACTGTCTAAATGTGCCTTGTGTTTTGCTGATTATACCAGAAACAATTGGCAAGTTAGGTGATTCATCTAAATTACAGGATGTTACTCATACACTCATACATCTGCACAAATGCAAGAATACATATAAATTCAGAGGGTGGCCACATTTTATTGGTTATATCCAGTATAGGACTTTTTGTGACAGTGAAATCTTGTCTCATATTCACCCTGTTCTGTCTAGTTTTAATTTTTTTTTTTTATCCTGCAGATGCCAGATTCACTCATTCCGTACAGGCTTTAAGATCCCATGTTGAGGGATTACATTAATCTGATTAAAATTAAAAAAAAAAAAAAAAGGTAACTGCTATACATTTTAGCTCCTGTGAAAATCACAGTAATCATATTATAGATGAAAAAACACATGCCTGCTCAGAGATACTGGAGGTTTGAACAGAGCCGCGGCGCTGTTCATGGTGCTGATTATACTGGAGCACCAGCAGTGGGATCAGCACCATGGACAGCGCCTGTAACATTTACATTGTAAAAATATGCTGCAGGCGCTCCTTTTAGTTCATGTTGGCTGTGGACATAAAGTGAATTATAATTGTACAGTAGTTACTGTGTAGGTGATGTTGCGCCCTATTCTTGCCTTTTGTCATGCGTTCAGTGCTCTTCATCGTATCGTAATGTCCATGTAAGAAACCTGCTGTTCTTCTTTTCCCACGAACCTCCCTTTGCTGCTCCAGCCTCCATCGTAGCCCAGAAGTGGTGGTGCCACATGCAGCCGTGTATGGACGGAGAGGAGTGTAAGGTCCTGCCTGACCTGACCGGCTGGTCCTGCAGCACTGGCAACAAAGTCAAAACCACCAAGGTGAGAAGCAAGCCTTTCTGTGCTCGTATGGTTTTACGCATGTGCGAGTGTCAGGCCTGTTTGCATCTCTTTTCCTCTCAACATCTGTCTGCGAGTGTAATTACTGGCTGATTAATTGTGTGTATGTTTTATGCATATGTCAGCTCACTTATTGTCTTCTTTTCCTTTCATTTGCTGCTTGTGCTGTTTTCTGTGCTTGCACAGTGTCATCTTTGTACATGTATATCTAGCCAACTCCAATTATCGAAGAGTCTTTGATAACTTCTAATTTGCAAGCAACAAAGCACGTAACCATATCAGTGTTCACATCAAAAGGTCCCCGGAGAAGCACACGATGTCCAGAAAGAATAAATAGATGTATTACTGAGCATCTTCCAGCATGACTAACATTTGATGTAGCTAGACTTGGCCATGATCTTCACTTGAATAGATTCCTTTTTCTATGAAACATCTTGCCTCAATTAGTGTCTGGTGTTTATGAAAAGAAAGAACTCAGAAGTGCTTACCACACGAATTAAAAAAATAATCTTTGGAACAAAGGCTGTTTGGATTTTTAAGATGCCCACAAATGAGTGCAGTTGAAGCAACAATTTCGAACATCAATGAAAAAAATTGCAAAGAAAATACAGAGCTAATCAACAAACGAGCCTCCAAGTGAGCCCTATTTGTTAATCAGCTGTATGTGTATCTCCTCAGGCAAGGGTGACAAAACAAGTGATGGAGAAAACACAAGACCTCTGCACACTGCGTGCCCCACGCAGCCACTCTGTGACGCCGTGTAAACCTACGCTATTCAGATGAGATAAATTGATTTAAATGAGGGTCCTTCATGGCCCTTTGTAAGCTGTCGAAGTGTGAAAGTTAATTTGCGGGACTGACAACTGGGGTGTGTGTATATACATGCCAGAGTGCGTGTCGTGGGATGCAGCAGGTGCAGTTTATTTACAGGTGAAATATAAAAAAAAGAAACAGTTGTGAGGGAAGCAGCGCAGGCGCCATAAGAGTAATTGCTCGAGAGATGGCATAACAGCACAACATCTGTCGCATTCATTAGAATGCATTATGGCTGGGGCCTTCCACAGAGGCTTTACAATTAAGAGTCATAATTAAATTGGTGAGTGGGATAGACTGAAGAACAGAGGCACTGCTGGGCTCACTCACAGGCAGTGGAATTAATGACCCTGGGCCTAACACCAACTCTGGGACTGATAGGTGCAATTATCCTCATTCTGTTGCACGTTGCCATCTCTCTTCTTCTTCTCTCCTTTCTGTTTTGTCTCTCCCACCCTGTCTGACTAGCCGATCAGCTGAGGAGCCAGCGGCTGACTACATCAGTGGACATTAATTGTGCATTTGCAAGGTGCTTTGGGACCGGTGAGCAGTTACTTGGAGACATGGTGGCAGATGTCACTGAAGATAGCTGCAACGAGACATCGATTCCCTGGCAACAGCTCTCACGGCCCTGCACTCTCACTCCCTCTGTGTGTCTCTTCTTTATCCTGCGTCTCTCTTTCTACCCATGACCTCCTTTCTCCACCTCAGCGTCTCATTCAGCGTGATGATCTGTATCTGTCCATCTGTTCCACTCCCACGCAGCGTAGGTGTGCTGTGGAAAGATGCATAGATTGCTTGACCGAGGCACTGGAACGCTCTTTAACAAGGAACAGCAAAGACGGCGCACCATAAGATGCACTTTTTCACATGTCCCGTTTCATATGTCTGCATTTATGGTAAAATGCATATATTTATATTCATATATTTTGTAAATATATGAGCATATCTTTTCATTATAAATGCACATGAGATGGGGTTCGTTGGTGGAAAACAAGCTCTATACATGTCCAATTATACGCCTTCAACTTATTGCCCAAGTGTAAACAAACCATTACAGCTCCGAGACATATGAAATACAGCTTCAGCAGCGGAGACACTGTTAGTCCCTGCAATCAGTCAGCGAGCGAGACTGAAAACAAACATTTTCAATCCGATGAAAAAGACATAGAGTCAGAAATAGAGAGCAAATGGTTTGGTTTGGATTATTCTCCTCTGACCTCCGATTGGCTCTTTCAGACGGAAAGATTCATTCAGCGAGTGTGAAGCGGAGCACAGCCACTCCACGTAATTACATGTCTCTGCGATACTGATTGTCTTCTCCTATGTGTGGTGTTGTTTCTTCTTTAGGTCACACGATAGCAAGAGAGCCGCTGAGCCACGAGGAAACTTGAAACACTCCATGTGGAAAGGATGGATGACACACACATATTTACTGTACGGTGGGGAAATGATCAAGGAAAGGACCGTTGTCAGGCTATCCATCACAAAACAATGGGATAAAATGTACTCATCACAAACTGTGCACACGTGTCTACATGGAGCCACACATAAAGACACACTGTATGCAGTGTGCTGGTTGCTGACACCAATGGCCTACAATCATGGACACCCAGGGTACATCTGGACACAAATGGACTCTTATTTTCCAATAACGGACAAAGTGCTGATTGATCAAAAAAAATTGTCAACTTCATTCACCGATTAAGCATTTCAAAGTATATATTTCAACAAAGCATTTGTGGATGAGTGTGAGATGTGAACTAAAGGCTGTGCTTAGAGCGCCGCTGGACACAGTCCATGCCTGCTGTCAATATGTGGGGCTTATACTGGAGACAGCTGGAGATGATTTGGGAGAAATGAAAGAGATAGCAGCTCATAATTAGCAAATAGCAAATTAGCATCAAATTGCTCTTGTTGGTCAAGTCACTACCATGAAGATTGTTTTGCGGGGAGTAATTTTGCAGTTCTAATTAGGAATTGCAGTGTAGGATCATAACAACATATTAAAAATTCATGTAAGATATTTGCACTAGTTGCAACCATTTGGGAATGTTTTGTTTTTCTAGATATCTTCCATCTTTTGCTGTGGATGTCACATGAAATTGAAGGTGAGCATTTTGTAAAATGTCTGACACTTGAAGTAGATAAATATAAATATGAATATATATATGTATCATGCCCCATTATTCCTGAGTAGTTCTTGGTTAAAAATGGCTCAGACTCTTGAGCCTCGCTTACATGCAGCTTGGTGCAATATGAACTAGCAAAGTGTGATTCATCTGTCTCATTTTTGCCCAGAAACATTTCCGAGCTCAGCCTTCAAAGTTATATATCTTTGATCTATATTATATTCAGTATGTGACATCTCTTATGTTAACTGTTAAAAGTAGGCCCATAAAATGTTCAAACAAGGAAGACAAGTTGTCTTTATGTTGTTATTTCACTTCATTGGCAATGTTTTCTTCTTCCTCTCTCTCTCTAAATGTTCAGATCCATAATCTTTAAAAGCACTGTAAATACAAGACAGTTGCACGAATCGGGGTCTTTCTAGCTACCCTTCGTAGCAGATACAGTATGTTTTTGTGTGCACGTTGCGCATTGATTGCCTCCACAATCCTCCTCGACATCAATGCTTCACTGAGATATACTGAAATAATTGCCACTGATAATGGCAGTTCAACTCTTTGCAATCATGTTTTTTTTTTTTTCCCTTCAGGGCTCGATCATTACTGCACTGAGTACAATAGCTCAGTGCCCTGAACAACCACCTTACATCTCTCAATTATCTCTGTCCATTCTGCCTCTCACACTCCCCCTTTACTTTGAATCTTTCAGTCCCTTTCGTGCATAATCTCTCCGTCTTCTGCTACGCTGCATATCATAAAATAGATGGCACAGTTAAAATAGTTTCCACACTATATCTTTATTTCTCAGCTGTTTGCGCTAGTGTGCCGCTTTTTGCTCTCATGCTTTCCAAATCCATTTTTTCTCTCGCAGACGCGCGTCCAAGTGCAAGCCTTTCTCAAACTGTATCTGTCTGCCTCTCTGATATGTGAATGTGTTGGGTCAGTGTGCCCAGGGGTTTGCCCGCCAGGGGCTGCTCCTCTGCGAATGAGAGCCTCTGCTTTCAGACATGCTGCTTTGTGAGCTATGATAAATCTGTGGGAGCTGAGCCGCTGCCTCTCCAGCTCCAGTGCTGAGCTCTGAGCCAGAGGGAGCTGGGGGACAGCGGGGCTACCAGTGGCAGGCAGCTCCACTCTCTCATTACTGAGAGGCCTGGATAGCACTGGGCTTCTCTCGGGACCACTGACATGGAATATTTTTAGGCCTACGGTGCAGCACTGCAGTTAGGCCAGTCACACCACAATGCCCTCTTTCCTTGAGCGGTGTCTCAGCAACAATGGTCCATTCTGGAGTGGAGATGCGATGACATTCAGCAGCCACATTCGCACACGAGCAAATACGCCTACATTCACATAAATGCACGTTTTTAAACTTTCAGCAGCCCACCACTCACCCACTCACACCCACATGCATGCGCTGATGTGAGAGCACTGGAATCAGCAGAGACAGTGAAAAGCCTTAATTACAGCCGGCATAAGGCAAAATGTCTTGAGAGCTGTGCAACATCAAACAGTGTGAGGGCTCTGTTTCCTTTCCTCGCCCTCTCTCCTTCCTTCCCTCCCTTCCCATCTCTATCTCCCCCAGAGGTTTGGTGCTCTGCAGATGAGCCTGGCGCCTTACTCCCTCTGCCCTACATCGCTGTCTGCAGCAGAATCAATATTTGAGGACAATTTGCGCTGTGCTGCTCCCTGGTGGTTGGGGTTTGACGCTCAGCTCCAACTTCAGTTCCAACCACAATTAGACCTGCCAGGGACAGATTCACAGCTCGTCTCAGGACACCGCTATTTAACAAGAAAATCTGCAAAGTGCACCGAATATATATTTACAACTGGTGTCCAGGCTGGCCAGCCCTGCAGCAGAGCAGACACACACTCCTCTGCCTTTGCCAATTTATGAGAAGGAAGATGACTGAACTCTCTAAGAGGCCTCAAGGTATCTTGGAGGGATTTTGTATTACCATATTCACCTTTAATGAGATGTTACACAGCATGCAAATTTAACAGGCATCAGTGCCTATCCACAGGTTAATACATTGTCTGTTCATTGTGCAAAAAACCCTCAAACCCACTTCCAACATCGTTGTTACCAGCTGCCTTCAAAACTAATGAAAGAAGTCTACTCTCTGTATGAATTGTGCTTACGGAAACATTTTTCAGTGTAAAAAAAATAATCTTTTTAAATGGAAGGGGATGTGTCTGTAGTGTGTCAACAGGAGTCTAACATCCCAAATGTCCCATGGAGGCTGGTTGCTTTGATCTCCATGGGTTAGCAACTGGTGGCACCCAGAGGGCAGGACACACTGAAGCAAACAAACAGCACGGAGGACATGACTGCAGAAAAACATGCTAATGAGAGAGGATAGGCAGCTTGAGTGAGTACGCAAAACGGAGGAACGATGAGCTACCTCAAAGAAAAACAGAGATAAAGAGGTATAGCTATAGTGTTTGAGAGAGGGGGAGTGTGTGAAGAGTATTTTAAGTATGTCTTTGTTTATGCGCTAAGCCTGGGTGGCTCCCGAGAGGCCACTTGCATCGTCAAACCAAACGCCTCCAATAGTCCATCATCACACTCGTCGGCAATTCACACAATCGGTACCTAGAAAGGGAGAAATAAAGGGATGAAACACCGTTGTCTTGGCTTATGCATCATCTTTTGTCAAGTCCAATTTGTATTAGCCTCTAGCCATATCCTGGAAAATATGGGTTCAGGATTCATGTTAAGTGAGAATGGTAATCTTCAGATGAAGTGAGTCTGTCAGAGGCAGAGAGATGTGTGACAACTTGAGTCAGCTCTCGGAAAACAGAGCTTTGCCATTGTAGAGGAAACGGGCTCCAAGTGCGGCTGTCTGAAACTGACATTGATTTAATATAAGTCAGAGGGAGATTAGCTGATGAAGAAGATCTGATCGGCGTTATCAGTGCCGGATGGCCGTCGCCGGTCTTGTCACTGTCACTTCAGAGGGAACAAATCAACTCGAGCCAAAATATTGCCTTTAAGAGATCATATCTCTAGCCTAACAATCATGACATATAATTACTCAAATGGGCTCAGATGTGTGCTCAGACGCTCTCAAAAATACATCATTCAAATGCCATCTAATTGTACTCAGGCCTTTTATCATCGCTCAGCTCACTGGAGAACACAATGCAGTCAGTCCCCTTCATTCAGTATTCTGCTGCAGCGCGTTAGATCGGTGAAACACGGTCACGTGAATTTATTGGCTACCACAGCTGGTTAGCCGTCAGGTGATGGTGTGAGGATTAATTGCATTAGCTCCACTCTCTTACCCAGCATAGAATATGTGACAAAAACACCACAACACAGTCCATTAAAATTCAATGAAACCGAGCAAAAAAAGGGCAAACAATCAAAAGTGTCTTTAATATTCATTTTGCGACGGGGCTGCGACGGGCCGATATTGACGGTGGAGTGAACGGGGGATTCATTAACATCTTCTATGCTGGGTAAGAGAGTGGAGCTA
>JAPZEA010000012.1:25246376-25257727 GCA_029783685.1 Heniochus monoceros | reverse complement strand
TAATTGTGCCAGAGATAGAATCATCTAACCACTATGCTTTTATAAATTATGAATACACAGATACCCAGTAAGTAACACATTAGTTGCTATGAGACAATTGGCCTGTGGAAGCATAATAAAAATAAAACCAGGGAGTTAGTTCTTATGTGCTGCTTTTAATTTGATATTACCCTGTAGGCCCTGCTATGTGCTCTAAAAGGTTTTACTCCTATGGCATCCCTTTGGTTGCCTGAGATGCATTTTATGTTGCCTATTAATTACAAGAGGCTTCATATAGATTAATTGATGAGGTATTGTTTGATATTGTGTAGTAACTTGCTTCACATATTCACTTTCCATGATAACATATTGTAGGGTAAGAATTATGGACTCACTGGCTCCACAGGAATTCACTGCTAAACTGCAAATCTAATAACGACAAAAAAAAGAATGTCTCTACATTATCCCACACAATGGGGGAAAATTTGTTCTGTTGTCACATAATCTGAACTGCATAGCACGGCCTTACAATAGCACAGACTACTGAAATGTCAGCCCTTCGGTGTAACGAAAGCTGAGTTGGCATGAATAGAGAAAGCTGAAAAATGGAGGCAGATAGAGTGAGAGGTGGAGCATGAGTGGGACGGGTAGGGGAGGGTGCACAAACACAAAACAACATAAAAATGATAGAACCGCACTGGAATCCAATTTAGAGGCCTAATCAGAGCAATGCTAAACGAGAGAGACGAGCAGAGCTGAGGTGGAACGGCGTGTCTGATGAGATTCTGTGAGCACACATCAGCATCCATCTCGCCCGGTGTCATGGATAAGAAGGATTGTGTGCTTTTCTCTGAAAATCTCTGAATGGTTGCAAATCTGATATTGTTATTTAATACAAAGGGTCCATTGATATGAATCAGGCATTTGATTATACACTATCAGAGAAGAGAATGTACAGTAGACTTGTACTTTTGCTGGAGTATATTTTAGACATAAAATAGCCTTTCCTGTATGTCAGTTTCATGAGCCTACTATTTGTACCTTCAAAAGTACAATAATGTGCCCAAAATGTTCCTTTAAAAAGAACACGTCACATTAGGCATTGCTGAAAAAATAAATGTCACACCTTTTCCCATTTATTCCTATTTCTGACAGATTTACAAAAGCTAGTTTCCTCTGCAGTCCTTCCGCCTCATATCCCTGGGAACTATATTCATATTAAATGCTTCCACATTTCACTATTTAGGTCCAATGCCAACGTTCAGTGCTATTACATGAAGTACTATGCGCTTCATGTCTGATTTTCATGCAGTAGACTGTAAAATAATGCAGTTTTATCAGTCATAACTATTTTTCTATCTTTCCCTAACCTTAACCAAGTGTTATAGTGATCTAATCATAACCACATCTTAACCTGTTTTAGTTGCCTACCTTGAATCATACCTAAACCATAGTTTATTTCCATAACTGCTATCTTTCCCCGACCTTAACAACACCATAGTTGCCATAGAGATACTGCAGGAAGCGAGAACTTAAAAAATAATGGTGCTGGACATGAAAACGTAATTTGGGGATTTGCAGAATCATGCAGTGCCAATGCCCTTTTCTTTTGCCTGGGCAGGATGAAGACAGAAGAAGTCAGTGTGTACAGAGCAATCAGTAGGAGCTGCTAGGACTATACCGTAGGTCATGATCCCTCACTGACTTCCCGCCGGCTGATTGGGTTTGATGGGGCCAGCCCATAAGCACTGCTGCCTGGGGTCGAACCTCAGGTTTCTGCAGGTGAGTGCTTTGTTCAGGCTCCCTGATCAATGTGCTCTCTAACTGACACCAGTAACTGTACCTTTAGCTCATGCTGAAATGTTAGGAAATCTGTGCTTTGAACTATCAAAGCTTCTTTGTACCTGTGCAGTGGATAAAAGGGTGTGCATAGGTCTCAAGAAGACCAATTACGTGTCGTTTATGGTGCATCTATGACAAATGTACATTTCAGGACAAAAATGTCCTCCTCCTGTGCATCTATCTTTGAGTATGTCCGTCTTATTTTTACTTAAAGAGCTGCGTGTTTGTGTGGCTGCATTGAACATGTTAAGACCTTGCCCCCTCAGTATTCTCTATGGGCTCATGAGTCCATAGAGAATACTGAGTCCATCAATTAAATAATCAATTCGCTTCACACTTAAGGAGCAATTGATCTTGAAAGTAGAAATGCTGCTTCTGTAATACATAAAATCACTTCAATGTATTTCAGATGTTTAAATGCAATTCAGGGTGCTTTGGAAAAATCTTCCTCATCTTTCTCATTGTCGCCACAGGGTCATCAGAATAAAATGACACTGGATTCATTGTGGCACTTTCACAGTACTCGTATAAATGTGAACTTGACACCACACTGGGCTGAATCAGAACTGGTCTTGTAACCGTGCCCTAACCTCAGAGAACACCTCTTGTTAATGTTCTTGTAAGTGTCTTTCAACTCTCTTGAAGCCAGATCATATTTCATGTTTTTATTGAAAAGCGTGCACATTTGAGTTCATAATCGCCTCTGCATTACGCCAGGGGCCCATTCCTCTCTCGCTTCCCTGATTTATGTTTCGCTAATCTCTGCTCATGGGCTTGTGTGGAGTGCGGATGTAGCTGGTGGCTGACCTGGATATCTGAGAGCATTATAAAGCACTACAGGGAGTCTCAGACTTTGAGAAATTGTGCGGACGGGGCAGTGCTGTAAGTATACATCCATTGTTAATATGTCCTCTGCCCCGGGGGCCACCTCCTGGGGACCGTTAGGGGCTGAAGCTATCTATTAGCTCCAACTTATTGTCAGTGAAAGAGCAAACCGCAGAATGTTAAAACCAGACTGTGATGTCTTAAGTTCTCTATCTACTGTATACTGCATGTATAGGGGAAAGGAAGAAACATGTGTAGTGGAGTCAATGAATTGGTGCTGCAGACAATGAACGATGTGACTTTAAAAGATTTTTTCTTTTTTTTTTTTCCCATTATCTGGGGTCCGTCTGGGGTCCGTGCAGACTGGCTCAGAGGTTGGGATTCTGTGGAGTGACTCTGCCTGGGATGTGGCTGTTTTCCTGAGTGTAATTTGCACATCAGGGAGAGCGCTCCAGCTGTGATGAAAGGAAGCTGATTCATAATTCATGGAGTTGTAAATGTGGGCGCAACGGGCTAATGGGCACTGTGCAGTTATGTAATGAAACACAGCATAATGAAATTTGGGAATATTGTATGACCGCTATAATAGGAACTAGGGTTTTCTAATCAATGTGGAAGTTGTGGCTATACATGTCAAGTTGACTTCATTTCAGAGGCCCTCACTGTTCAAGGCGAGGTGCTTATCAAGAATGTATAACCGGCTGGCAGCTCAAAAACAAGTAAGCAGTATTCTAAACAAAACAGCCAAACTTAATTGTGAAATATCCAGGCTTGTCCTATCACTGTCCCTGTCTAAGATGGAAATAATGACATGAATCTCTCGTTTGAAGTGACACTTAAGACTCTGTGCGAGCACAGGTCAGATATTCTTGCAAAATAAATCATTAAAACTGAGAGATAAAAGAAAGGTAGAGGGAGCGATTGGGAGAGAGAGGGTCGGATAAACAGAGAAAGAGTGGGAGAAAGAGACGGCGCTAGCATGCTAAGGAAGCGCAATTCCTTTGTTCTTATGCCACACACAGGAAAAGGCCACATCAATGATGTTGGCTGTTTCCAGCGAATAGTATAAAAGGGAGAGGGAGAGAGCAAGGCAAGAAGAGGGAGAAAGTGAGCGCAATCCATTTGAGATTCTGGAAGGGACTCAGTCCTCCCTGTCACTCGTCCATCCTTCCCAGGAAACACAAAGAGCATTATGCATGAAGCCCAGAAGGTCTCTGAGCACGCACCATGCTGTCGGCCGGCTCCGCCGTACAAAGTCATTCCGGTACCGTTTCTTTAGGAATTCACAATGCTGCATAACACAATAAAATAAATCCAAATCAATGAGGGGTTAAGAGGTGATAATTCTTACTGCTTTCAGCCTTGACCACCTCCTCAGTGCTCCTATTGAAGTGTGACTAACAGCCTTCAATAGTAGCACACATACCTTTCAGATATGACATCTCTTTCTCTGTGGGTGGAGGTTGAATAAAAATGGCATGGGGGAGTTATAAAAGATATTCAAATGCATTGTGTCCTCTTCTTTTGAAGTCTCAAAGTGCTGTCTTGGATTTTTCAGATTTCTGTGGATTTTCTCTTGGGTGGAAGTGCAAAACTTCCTTATTCTGCTCTAAAGTTTAGTGAAGGGAGGCAAGATAGGGATGTTGCAACCATCCAAGCATTGTGCAGGTGTGTTTTGCAGATAAAGTTAGAGTAAAACACAGTGTAGGGAGGGGAAATAAAGAAAGAGATAAAGGCTGAATCAGATCATACACAGAACAAGCTTTGTGATGGCATGTCCCGATAAAAAGCTGGTGAGACAGAGCCACATTCACCTTTGTATGCATTTTTTATAACACAACTGCTGGCACAAATCCCAGCATGTCAACCAATCTGAGATAAAACCAGTCAAAGATCTTAACTTTCACCTGCTTGCAGACACGCATGTTTATGCAGACAATTTTCAAATCTTTCAGGGGTATATTTGGTCTCCTTTTCCTGTATTCATCTGCACGACTGTACAAAATAGAAAATGCTTTCTTTTTCATCCACTTTCATGTCCAACCTTTTTATGATTTTCATTCAGAAAAGTTTTGGACCCATTACCTGAAGCAACGCTGCTGTAGTTTGGTTTAGCAGCAGCCTATTCCTCAATTTATTGCAGTTTGTGATTACATGTTCTGCCAATGTTCACACTGGTTTCCTTCCACAATCCAGACATGCAGGTGAGGAGAATTAATGATTTTTAAATTGTCTGTGAGTGTGAAGGTGAGAATGTCTTTTTTCCCTCTGTGTTAGTCTTGTGTTGGACTGTAATCAATTAAGGTTTTCCCCTGCCTTACCCAGTGAATACTAAAGTGAGCTCCATGCAGCTGTGACATGACACACCAAATGCGAGCCATATTGGTGTCACACTTCTGGCACAGAGATGCTGCGCAGTCTCTTCTTGACTCAAATGCAATGCTGTAAAAAAACACATTTGGCAGAACAATACGCAAGAAAAATACATCTTTATAACACACCGACATTCAGCCAAACACCATACCTTCTCATGATAGAGCTGCCAAGAAAAAGGCTGTGTGATGGCTGAGCTTCAGGAGGGGCTGAAACACACGTGTCACTTAGAATTCAGCTGTGTCACACCCCGGACCAAGCCAGTGCAGACAAATATTGGTTTTGTGTCAAAAAGCTACTTGAAAGTTGGATGTGTTAATCTTCCTGCTAATGGCCTGGCAAAGGCCTCCTTATTATTCTGGCCCCAGCTTCCCTCTACTGAGGGTGTCTCCACAAGGTTAATTAGTGGAGGGTCCCCTGAGGTTCCCCACGCGATGTGGGCTTAGGATAGTGGAGGTGCCTCTACACAAACAAGGTTAATGGAGCCTCAGATAACTCCCTCCTTCTCCTTCCCTCATCCGCATGGAGAGTGTTACTGTGCCTTAGTTATTCATCAGCCTTTAAGGTGGAAGGGCTGGCTGCCTTGGGAGTTTGAACTGTAGGTATTTGCTATTGAGATGACATTCACATCTGCTTACGGTCATTGCATTATTTAAGTAATACTTCAGTTGGCAATGGGAAATGGCAGCACGGTAAACAACCAACTGCTATTTCCAGCTACATTATGTGATGAAAACCAAGAAGTTTAATCATAGTGTGTCAGTGTGCAGAAACAACGGCAGCAGAAAACATTTTCGCTACTAAAAAATGCATTTGGATATCATTTCGGCTGGAAAACCATTTTAGGAACTCTCATCCATCAATGATCTTGCAGTGTAGCAGCTTTTCTGATGTAGGCAATAATGTCCTATTGAGCTAATCTCGAGCCCATGGGTGTATCTGTCATCATTTCCCATGAGAGGGAGGCAGTAACACAAGGCTTAAATCAAAGAAATAACTCACAGAGAGAACGGGGCCCTGCAAAGGTCACTGTGTCACAAATGACTTTGCATCAAGAGTCACACTCTGAATCACACCCTTGAATAAAGTGTGTCTTCTGGCCATTCCCTGAGGCATGTAGTTGAGCAAACTACATGCGGACCCCTCTTCCCGTCATGCCTTACCCCACCCTCCTCCTGCTCCCGCCCCGTGACCTCCGTTAGGAACAACATGATTTATCACACCAGCATCCCCTTCAGCACCATCCTGATTGCTTTGATTTCTCTATTGACATTTCCAACCGTCACACCTGCATGCATTTTTACTGCCTGACCTGCAACGGCGAGCGTGCGTCCGCAGATGATAGTCATGAAAAACGTTCAAGAAAAGAAACAATGTATCTCATAGCGTGCCCGGAGCTGTATGTGCAACAATCATGTTTACTTTATGTTCCGTGAGTTCAGAGGCTGGCCAATACGGCTCTGTCTGTCTCTGCACATCTCTTTGTCCATGTGAAGATATCGCCTTCAGAGAGAAAGGGATGAGAGGCATCCCGCTGCCTCGTCGAGGTCACAGGCAAGGAGGGCGCTGATATGCTGGAGGTTTGTGAGGGGAATGAAAGGCGGGAGAGGAGCAGCGTGACCCAATCCCCCTTTGGTGACGAAGGTGTCACAGCATGTGCTGAGAGGCTTGTGAAGGAATCTGGCTCCTCTTAGTCTCTCATATGCACATCTAAGCACTTTCCCAGCCTCTGCTGGCCTTGCCACTGTGTTTATGACTGTGTTTATGTGTGTGTGGTGGTGGTGATGGGCAGGGGGAAGGTGTGTGTTTGTGGGCATCTGTGTGTGTTTATCAGGCGCAATGTTTGGTGTTGCTACGGCTGTGAATTCCGTGCTCCCCAGTGCAGCGAGCCATGCTGTGTGTGATACCGAAGCCTGAAATTTAAAAAAAGGGCCATATACCGAAGCCACCGTTTCAGATGTCACCTCTGTCAAGCTGTTGATGTTGAGAGTTTGTCAGCATTAGGTTTCCATTGTGGCAATACAAGAAAGCCTCTGTAGCCCCCTCCCTCTGCAGTGCAGCTAAGCTCCTTCATAAATGTGATCCGCATTGTGTCTCCGCTTTCTAGACGTTCTCAGACGCCCACCAATGGTCCTCCATGCATCCGCTCAGATGCATGCATGATTACCAGATCAATCACCTCCATGAGTGCTTCTCTCATGTGATGTCATAATATTATATCTCCCTTGCTTTGATCAGAGCTGGTTATTTCCATCCAGGGAACCGCTGCAAAACCTGCAGGAACATCACACACTCATAGACCCAACACTTCACAAGCCCTGTTTGATGCATCTGTCTACAAGCATGGAGACCCACTGACTATGTTATTCCACGGCACATTAATGGAGGGCCTCCAGCTGAGTGTGGCTGACAGACATCTGGGGGAGAGAGATAGCTAAGATGTGGCAGCTCCTGTCGCTGTATTGATTCACTCTCCAGCACTGACATTCAGAGCACACGCAAGCCAAGCTTTGACAGTCTTATGTTCTTGGGCTGTTATGGATTTTACGGTAGAAAAGTGAAAGTTATTGCGGGTGATTTTGAGGTATGGCAGTCAGCGCTGGGAGGAAGTCAGCCTCTTCTTCTGGAGTGAAAAATGTTTACTGGGTCATAATCTGTCCAAACTCTTTGGGAGCAAATGGGAGGATGAAAGGAAGGACTCAGCCTCATAAATATGCATAGCCGTGACATTGTGAACTCCGAGGGTTAGCGCAGAAAACGATGACTAATTATGTTTGCCGTCTGTCATATCAAAAGATGTGCTGAGTACAGGGTGCCAATGACCGTCCCCACTTGTGCCCATCTCTTTCACTTTCTCTCTTTGCCTGCTCCCGCCATCACTTTCAGGTCTTCGTAGCTTCCTTCTTGCCTGTTTTAATTTCCCTGTCAGGCACTCTGCTCACTGTCTGTGTGACTAAGCTGCTAGATTCCTCGCTTGTTGACTCAGCAGTTAAGTGCATTAATTCCCCATCTCTCTCACTCATTTGGTATTCTGTGGGATAGAAAACAAAACTGTTCTCTGGCTAGCTAATGCCACATAAATCTATATGTAAACATATAATAAGCAGAGTCTAAAACTGTAGCTTTGAGTAGTATCACAGCACTGTTGCAAAGCCGAATAGCTACCTTCAGACTTTGCATGCACTGATGTGTCCTTATTCTTGTATGCGCTGCCTGTACTTTTGGCCTCGGTGCATCCTATACATTTATTCACAGAGGTCAAACCTAGTAAGTTGGTGCTTGGCCATGTCTGAGGCATGGAGTGTGATTACAGGGAGAATGAAATGAAATGGATCTGCATTCAGTCAGAGAAAGATTCAGGGTCCAGGCTCTGTGATGTGTGGGAGTGTGACAGACTGCCAGAGAAGCCAAGCCTTTGGATGCTTGTGGATTCTTCTTCCTCTCTCTGGTGATCTGCTGTGCGGTCCAGCCAGTCACGTTAATGAGATGGGCAGAGACCTTGCTGTCATCGTGTCATTGACTTTTTGAGGAGGGCCCTGCAGTCAGGAGGACTGTGCTGAATTCTCTTTTTGAACCCACATCTGGGAAATGTGGTTAACAGGCAGGTCAGAGAGAAGAAGACGTACAGAGAGGAAGAGGCAAGAAACAGAGAGACAGGGAGAACAACAGAGGGCAAGCAAGGAGTCAGAGTAACACAGCGAGAGGAAACAGAGAAAGAGAGAGACACCTGAGACAGAGATGAAAACGAGAAGACGATGGCAGATAAACAGAGATCGACAGTGTGGTCCAGACTCTGGGCAGGCTTAGGGTGTCGGCTCCTGGCTGTGAGCCCTGTGGGTTGTTAGCTGAGCACCCTGCTGTTATTTAAGCGTGAGGGAGTGGTCAGAGCCGACCACACAGCCTGCTGGGAGCTGTGTCTCTCCATCATGGTAATCTGACGGCTTGCAGCTCACTGAGCGGAGACTGACGGTAGATTATCGAGCGAAACCTCAAATTAGTTGCTCTGCCTATACATTAGCGCACCTTCCTCAGGGGAGGGGAGAAGAAAAGATGGGACATGCAACATTATTATTACCCACAGGGCCATTAAATATGATGAAAGTGTGCACATTCTTCATTTTCACAGTTATAGAGTAGGCATGCTGCTTGCCTTTTCAGACTTAGTCTCTTGTATTACAATGCGTGCTTACTAAAAATGTAAATATCATATTGTATTGTTTGATTTCGAGGCATTAGCTTTTCTTTTACATTGCATGGTTGTTGTAAATGAAATGCTTGTTTTGTTTTGGTTTTTTTTGTATGAATGACTTTAATTCTGCAGTGTTTTTTTTCCCCCATCTCTGCTGATGAACACCACATGAATCATCCATTGGGATATATCCAAGTAGGGAGCATTGCATGTTAGCCAAATAAGAAATGCAACATGCACAATGTAAATCTTATGTAATCTATTAATTGACAAAGCATTAAAGGGAAAAACACAGTGTTATAACAGCTGATGTTTGGCAAGGGCTTGATAACTACGCAGCCAAAATCTTTAAGATTTAAGTCGGGTGTTTAATGTGTTGGCTTTTACTCTTTGATTTGATTTCTGTTTTAATGAAACCCTTAAAGCAAGAGCAAGAACTAAATATTCTGCTTTTCCATTGTTGTGTTTTCCTAAATATTATGGTCTTTATGATGTTTTCCTAGACTTCATTATTCTGAAAATCAGCATACATCTGTAAAAGCAATTATTCAGTTTTGGATGAGATCATATAAAGATATAGACAATATAACTGGATCATCTTTGTATAGTGCCTATTGAACTCGTCACAAATTTGTTTTGTGAAGAAGAAAAAGCAGCTCTAGTTGTTTTGTATTCTAAGAGGAATAATGTCATGATTGCCATCGCTCCGGCCAAAATCCCAGTTTTTGTTCTGCGAGACAGGACAACATCCCAAATGAGAAAAGTTGAATTGCATTAGTAAGGGCCATTGATATTCTGACTGTCCTGTCTGAATATCAATTCCCCTGAGAGGAGAAAATGCCCCTGGAGAGACAAAGAAAAAAAGAAACAAAAGCCTGAGGATGTTCAAGTGAATCATTTTTTAGTCACTCTGCTTGGCTTTGGCTCTTAGTGAATTCCTAGACTTAAGTTGAGCGTGCCACTCTTCACTGACACAAAGAGACAAGACAGGCGTTTTATGCATTCGGCAGGATTTGTTGACATACTGAAATATGATGCCAGGCCAGCACTTTTCACTTCATTTGTGCTCTTACTGTGGTTTGCTTAAAAAGGCCAGCAACCGTCAAGAGAATATTTCACTGTGTGGAATATGGATCACTGACTATCAAAAGCTCTCACCCAAAAGAAGGGGGTTACGAGCAAAAATATCAAATAAACATGAGACAAAATCCCTCCCAGTTGACATTAAAGTGGTTTACATTTGCACATTTTTAAAGTTTTTCAAGGCTTTACAATGTAGATTCAGTTATTTGACCATAACGGGACTTAAAAAAGGATCTCTTGGTTGTAGCAGTTCATCATCGTCTCCTCCCCTCTGTCTTGTTCTCCCTAGCCTGCTGACACTGATGGTTTCTAAGTGAGTATCTCATCCCTCTCTCTCTCCCTCTGTCATAATCACTGCTCTTTATGATCGGTTTGCCCTCTCTGCCCTTTCAAGATGCGGCATGTAATGAGGGCTCTGGAGGACTGTGTGAGTGGCCTATTTAGCTATTCAGACAAGATCAGCTCACACATCCCACGCTCTTTAACTCGACTCCCTACCAATACCTCTCAACTGAGCTCAGTGATTGTTTGTCCCGCTCGCAAGGTCACACTCTGGAGCAGCTCAGACATTCAGAATCCATGTCTTTTTAGTGTTTACTCAGTTCATGTTGATCATATAATTAAAATGAGCAGCTTAATTGTTTGACTCTATCTCATGAACAAATGCAAAGCTTTATTTTGATAGTTTTACAGAGTCGAATAGCTACCAGGACAACTTAAAGGGCCACTTCCCCTCAATTAGTAAAAACCCCAATAAGAAACATAATTTTCCCATTAGAAACACTGTGCAGATTTAATGAGTTAATAATTCATGTGTTCTTGTCTGGTCATTTACTGGGTATGACCCTTCTTACAAGGGTTATTTAAGCACATTAATCAGCAAAACACCTAAATTCCTATGCACATTATTCATTCTCTTGCAGTGCAGCCTGAATTTTAGATTCAGATATGGTCATTGGACTGAGAACTACTGTACACTTTCAGTGTACAATATACTTCCATAAATATGAATGAATAAATATAAATGTGTGTATGATGCACATAGAACTTTACCTATCCC
>JAPZEA010000012.1:25187346-25204449 GCA_029783685.1 Heniochus monoceros | reverse complement strand
TAATTTCATTTAATAATTAGAGAGAATGGTATACTGTGGCTTCACAGTTATAGATCTTGAGCTCATAAACATGGTGCCTTCCCTTTGTTTTTAACCATTTATGAACATTTACAAGACCACATTGAACCATTCTCTCTAATTATTAAATGAAATTACCTTAAACCCCTCTGCTTAAGGTGTTCATTTATCTGTTAATACCTGTTGGTCTGTTTGCTTCCTGGCAGCGAAGCACTCATCTGTCATTTTACCTATATTTACTTTGAGCTAATATCATTACTATTCTTTCCAGCATCTACTCGAGATGTGAACAGATGAAAAATGTCTCTTAAGGATTTTAACTTGTTTGATTATTTCGATGTCCATCATGTGAGTTCAGTTTCCCTATCCTTTGATGGCATACAACAATGTTTTCTCCTCACTGTGCCACGTCTCTTGTCAGCTGTCAGAAACTCAAACTCAGCGTCGCAGTGACACTGTAACACCATTTTCAAAATACTTGACGGACATGTTCTTCATACAATATATCTGTATTGTGAACTTTTCAAAGCAATTTCCTGCTACAGCGTTCTGCCTGGGAGGGAAACGGAGTCATTTGAAGCTAGTGCAGACACATGAGAGTGGTTGTAAGTATACGTTAGCCAAAGCTCTGACTTAGTTCTGTTCAGCACTTGACTGATGGCCCTCGCTGCCCTCATCCATTACTCTGTCACTCGTTTGGAATTGCCTTTCACACATTCCGGTACTTGTGGAACAGTGAGCACTCCTCCCTTTTGTCTGGATGGCTGAATGAAGGCAGGTGAAGACGCAAAAATCTTTATTTTACTTGCACAGCCATCGGATCCTGTGGGACCGTTTCAGAGGTGATCTACCTCTGCACTGTGATCGATATGCCAAAATGAGCAAAATACACCAAGCAAAGAAATTAGGAAGGACAGTGGAAAGAATGAATGCAGACACATGCTGCAAAAAGTATATAACTAGAGAAGACACTTAAGTCTAAAAGAGAAACGTGGACATCAGGCAAGGTCTCATTATACTCTTTCTTTGACAGGATGTCAGGAATGATACTGACATGTATAAGTAGGCACTGAGAAATGGACGGATCTTGACAACTGTAGTTATGAAATTCCTGACTTTTGAAGACTTTGACTTTTGAATCCATCCATGTAGAAATTTAGCTACTAGATACAGCACATCTATATGTAAATATGTATTTCAGCATATATGTAAACTGCCTGTAATCTTGAACTCACAGTCTCCTCTCCTCAGTCTCGTCCTCCATTTTGTCCCTGTGTGTGGGCCTGGTGACATGACAGCTCATTCCTAGACACTATTAATGACGGAGCTCCCCTTTTCTCTCACTATCATCTATCACCCAGAGGCAGACCGGCCATCACTCCTTCACTAAATTACAACCCGCTGCATGAGATATAAAATAGGGTAATGGGCTGAAAATTACCCAATTACAATCATTACACTGCCATAATTGACCCTGGAGACCCATGACCAGCAGTACACACTCTGCCTTAAGGTTATGTGTGTGTTTGTGTGTGTGAAGCACTTAATTAGGAGTAGATTGGACCATGAGGATGAAATCTAATTTATTGAACAGCAGCAATCTAACAGCTGACTGGCAGTAAACAGGGAGCATTTTGGAGAAGTGAATAGCTGAGATGCTTATAGTAAAGAGTAGAAAAAAAGGAAAAAATTGAATAGCAGAGGGAAAAGATGGTGGTGTGGGAGGGGAGGTATGTATTTTATCCACAGGAGAAAAATGAAAGACTAAAACAGGGGAAAGGATGATAAAAAAAAAAAAAAACAAGCAAAACACAAAAACAGGTCATTATTTCTCAAGGAATAGATGTCAGTACCCAAATATTACCCCATGAAATATTAAGTGAATAATTGTTACAGTAGTTCACAGGTAATTAGTCTAAAAATGAAAATAAAATAAAAATAAATACAATTACACTTCAATTCTTTTCCAGATTAAACAAATAGATATGATATGGAGCTCTTTTTTTGGTTCCATTTGTTTTCCATAATATTTTGTCCACTTTCTTTGGTGAAGGCTTAATGTTCAGATGAAATCTCACACACACATTATTTTTAATTTATTTTTATTTCTGCTGATTTTCCACTTTCTCTGCATGTTTTCTAACCAGCTGACATCTGATCACGTAGAAAAAAAAAGAAGTTGTATTTTGATTATGGCATCAATGCCAGCACAGCAGAATAAAGATTAATGTGTGAGTCTTATCAGCTCTGTAATCCAGCAGTTAGTGGCCTATACTGACGGCCTTTTTGTCACTCTGCTGACTCCCTTTACAGCCACCTGAAGGCAGCAGGCATCTGTTTCATCTGCAGCCTCTAATTGGAGTGATGAATTTTGTGCAACCAACACCAGAACGTTAATAATGCCAGAAACCTTTGTGCTTCACACCAACGGCCTCGTTATAATTAATTATTCTCCTGTTTCTACTGCAGCATAAATTAACAATGTTAGAGACGGATGCACTGAAAACAGTTGACGCACTTTGAAAAATCACAGATCAGTTAAAACTTTGCCCACTAATAACTCCCTCAGGACCGCCCATTTGTGCCGGTCCTCCCCGAGTGTCTCCATCCCAAACACCAGGTATTCTGGGTAACAGTTAATTAATGAATTAAAGATTAAAATTAAAATGTGGCTGTGATGAGCAACATGTGGTAGATTGTTTAAGTGAAATTTTGTAGTGCCATTCCCAGAAAGAAAAGAGTGTTGCTTTTAAAATACTTTTATTTTATGACAATGTGAATAGTGAGAAAGAATTTAATAACACTGACGAAATCGCTTTGTCCCTTTTGTACTCATCCTTGTTTATTCTCTCTCTCTCTCTCTCTGTCTCTCTCTCTCTGTCTCTGTCTCTCTCTGTCTCTCTCTCTCTCTCTCTGTCTCCAACACAGATGTAATCTCAAGGTCTCTCAGACTGAGGCATCATTGAATAAAAAGGCTGTTTGTCTCTTTCACCATGACAGAAAACAGCAAGACATCCATCAGATTTAAACCATGTTTTTCAAAGGCGGTCTGTAACCCAGGGCCAAAACCACAGTTCAGCATTTGAAAAGGTGGAGAAAACACCTGTTTCATACAAAGAGAAAAACAGCAACGACAGAAATGACATCTTAAACGAGTCCATTTACGTTTGTTTCACTCAAATTTTACTTGGATACCAAATAGTTTGTACACTATTAAAACAAAAACAAAGCATTTGTCTTAATTTGCAGTAAGACTGTAAATAATTCTGTATTTAGATCTACTGTATGCTGTAATGGACACTGGAGCAAATTGTGGTGAAGCAGAGGAAATAATGCTGTTTTTGTTTGTAATGAACAAAGATGATAGGAGCAATGTTACCACCATGTTTGTGCTTCTTGATCCACTGCAATCTTTTAGCAGCACATTGAGGTTCAACTGTTTATGCTTAACTTATTAGGCTTTAATCAACATTCTGCACAGTTCTGTGCTGTACAGGCAATTTATAATCAATGCAGGACATGATGCATGATGCACCTGTAGTGTATCCTCTTGTAGCCACAGATCCTCTGTGGATTTCTAAATTGCAGAGTGACTGTATCATAGGGGTTATATTAAGTTCTTTCTTGTAACAGATGCATGTAAATGTTCTGCACTTAACTAGGCATATTCAATATAATAGTTTTAGACCAGAATGTTATAACACATAAATAGGAGTGTGTCATTTTAGCAAGATACGGACAAAGCAAAGCAATCTGTGTTTCTGTGTTGCCAAAAAAATACTCATATTAGCTCACTGTGTGGACTTTTAATGACATTACTGTGCCAGGTAGCATCAGCCAAAAGGGACGCGATATATAGACTCTACCTTCATAACTAATAACGGAATGATGATGATGGACACAGAGATTTGTTAAGTGACTGAGATACAATTAGACTGAGTTTCATTACCTTCATTTCATATTTCTCATGTGTACAGCAATTTTTGGGGAAAAATGTTTATCAAAGGACGGCTGTTTTCAAAACAAAACCATGGCCCATTAACTCTTAGAGAATGTTTGCATACATGATCTTAGTTAGTTCCCCATTTATCATACAGTAGGCATAAAATATTAATTGTAACTGAAGGGTTTCTTGAAAGAAAAAAAGCCATCAACATCTTCAATTAATGTCAATCAGGGAGTGCTGTCCTGCTGTTTACTTTTTGTAATTAGAATGATGACAATGATGAGAGAGGAGAGAGAGGAATGGGAGGAATGGGAAAGGACGTGACAAAGGTGATAGAACAACAAGAGGTTTGAGTCAGTTACAATGAAAAAGAGATGGAGTAGAGTTGGGAGGGTGGAGGGGTCATGGATGATGGAGGATAAAGTTAGTCTGTGTGACTCTGATGTCGTACACAGGTCCAAAAGCCAGATTATCCTATTTTATGCTCACATGAACAAGGCAAATGGAGCGAGGAAGATATGCAAATTGCTGTCTAATTGGCCTGTCAGGATACTGAAGCCCTGTCAAACCACTGTCAGAGAGGGAGAGAGCAAGAGCAAGAGAACATAGAGAATTACTGGATTAGTTTCAGCTGCCACTCACTGCACATTTCATTAAGTAATTTCAGCTCACATCACGACCATGGGTCAGCGCTCTATCCTTGAAGAGCAGGTTCTTTCAGCTGTCATTTCGAGAAAAGAGCGGCTGCACTTCTCATCACCGCTCTACCTACCACCTCCTGTCTGTCTCCCACAACCAAAACACAGACACCACCAGTAGACAAGTTTTCACAGGCTCCCCTCCTATGCACATGGCACAAGGAAGGCACATCTGAATGCAGAGAAGGTTACAAGAGACTATGTAAGAAACAAAATATTGAAACTGGAATAAATCTGTTTGCGTCAATCAGTCAAACAGCAATCTCCATCATCTTCTCTTTACATTTACTAGATAGAGCTATCAGGACTATTTTCAGACTTCTATATGGTACATTATATAAGTGATTACTTCACTTAGTAGTAAGCTTGCTGCATGCTCACAACTGACAGATCACTAAGCCCTGTTGCGCTTAGTTACTGATTTCTATACCTTTCTGTTTTTCCACAGCACCTATAAACTTAACGATGATAACAGTTGAGAGGCCAGTGCTCGAAACGCAGAGTGTGCCACATACAAATCAGCACAGCGAGGCTGAGACTGTGAGATGACCATGGTGAAAACCCATATTTAGACGAGAATAAAAAAGCTACAGGGGCCAGTTTCACAAAGATAGTAGATCAAACTAATAGTCAGACTTCAGATAGATGTTTAAATTCATCCACTGCACAAAATCGCAAGGTAACTATCTCTTAAAACTAAAAAATGCAACTGACCAAGCGACCTCCAGTCAGGCTCAGGATAGTTTCCAAATGAAGATGGCTGACCATGTCCTCACCACTATATATTTCCAACAGGTTACCACACTCTAAAAATGGATCCTGACCTCTGATCTCCACATGTGTCGAAAAAGAAAGACAAGAGAACAGCAATCAGTGAAGTATCATGATCACGTTATTTTTCTGTGCTCTAGTACGACTGTATCAGATGAACTGCTCATTTATATATCAGCAAAAATAGACAAACAATCCCAAGAGATGTGAACACATCAGCCACCTTTCTATAAAGGCCTGGTATCCTCAAAGTGGCAAAATTACTCTGTGCGTCTTTGGGAAATGTGTGAAACTGTAGCTGTAGCTAACTACTCACATGCTAGCCAGCTAGGAACATGCTAGCACTTGTCAGTTACAATAGCAGAGCATCTGTTTTCTCTGGACTGTACCATTTATCTCCCCCAGTGGCATTTTACTCTCATGGCTGACCTTTATTATGGGGGGGTAAAAAGTGCTCCAAACGTGCTAGCTGTCAGGTAGCAAAGCTTGTTAACTCACTTGCTAACAGCCAATAAGGTCACGCATTTTATTTTAAAGAGGTACTTGTACCATCGAGTACTGTTCCCAACAGTCTACAGACCATGTCTTTTTTGTGGAGAAGTGTAAACTCCTACAGAGGGGGATAATTAAAAGTGAAAGATGAAGCACCGCTAATGAGCTACGACAGCGTTCCCTCAAAGGTCAGCACCGTCAGGACGGTTTATTGGTCAACAATGCAAATTCGCTCGGATCAAAATTTCCCAAAGTTGAACTTGATGCAAAAGGTTTGCACGGATTTACTTCTCCCCCTGTAGCATTTAGCTCGAGTGTAATTCCACTTTCAATGGCGGTATCTGATTTAGCTGAAAAAGTTAGCAACCAAGATTTTGGGAAATTAGGCCGAGTCTCATTAGGGAGTCGTGTAAATAAACTTTTATTTCCAACTCTTGGCTTTGACACAAAAAAGACAATGTTTGTCTCATGTTTGAGTTTTAAACGCTCAGAAGAAAAAAATGCCAAAGTCTAATGCTGACTTTCACTTTATTAAGAGTATGTTTTCGTCTGATAACTTTTTCTTAATGTTTGTGTGCACGTGTGAAATTATTTTCTTTTAATTGCTTGTAGAAGAGCTGATCAGACTTGGCTTTTGATCTTTGAACCGAATCTGATCTTTCTTTCTTTCTTTCTACATTGACTTCGTTAAACTGGAAGCAATGAGCACACGTTATGGCATTTTGGCTGGAGCCCACCAGAGCACAGCATGTGCGACTGGTCGGAGCGTGGTGAGACATACTCAGGAACAAAAGAGGAGCCGTGCTCCCAGCCGAAGAGTCGCCTCAGAGTCACTGTCCCTTTAATCTCCTGGATTTTAAACAGTACACTTCACTCTGTCACCTCCTGCTGGGAGCATTGTCCCTGATAACTTTTTGCCGCTGAATAGATGTTGGTGAAAAATCATATAAATAAAGACGACATCAGCTGCTACTGTACCTGCTTTGCGTTGTGAAATTGGGACCTACAGTAAATATCTTCAAGATATCAGCTTGGAATTCTTTCCAAAGCGCTTTTATTTTGAAATTTTGTGCCATAATATCCTGTAGTGTTTTTGTGCTGGTTTGGGTTGATGTTGAATCTGCATTTAATGTAAATCTAAGGTGTTGCTATCTGTCAAATGCTCGGTGGGTGTCTATCAGCAAAGCTAAGGCTATGTTTCAGTGCTTGTTAAAGCACAGCAGCAGTGCAAAAGGGAGACAAATGAGATGCAGTTGAAAGGCGATCTATACATCTGTCTATCTAGGGTCGCCATGCCAGCAAGTCCAGATGAACAGACCAGGCATCCTTTTCCCCGGTAACAACCTCCAACCTCTGTATCCGTCCCGCCTCTCCCTGTTCGTGTCTGACTCTGCTGCTTAGACACATTCTGAAGAAACACATGTGAGTGCTGAGTTGAGTCCTTCACAAATTTTGGGATCATTCGTTTGTTCTGTCAGAGGTGAACTGCTCCAGCGCTGCTTTGTTCGAGCTGGCCAAGCCTTATTTTGAGTTATGTTACCAAAGGAAACTAAACTGTAGTAAGCATTTTGGTCCCAAATTATGAAAGTGAATTTACCTCCATTATTTTCTCTGTGGATGTTGACGTCTGTCTGCTGGTTGGTCGGTCCACTACTTTGTTCGAGACTGAAATATTTCATTGACTATTGCATGGATTGCCATGAAATTTGGTACAAATATTCATGTCCCCGCTGGGTGAATTCTAATCACTTTGGTTATCTCATGACTTCCCCTCTACCGCCACCATCAGGTTAAAAAATGTAACTGTCCAATGATTTATAATCAAATACCTGCACAGCTAAAACATTCCCATCAACATTTAGCTGTATTTTTATGCTAATTTAGTGCTAATTAGCTCATGTTAGCATGCTAACATGCTCAACCAAGATGGTGAACAAGGCAACTATTATACCTGTGTGGCATGTTTGTGTTGTCACTGAAAGCATGCTGACGTTAGCATTTAGCTCTGCTGTGCCTAAGTGCAGCCTCGCAGCGCTGCTAGCACGGCTGTACATACAGCAGCGGTTCATGGGCCGTATGTGGCCGCTTTAGAGTTTACATCAAAACTTTAACATTAATTTCACAAATCTGTAGTAGATAACAATATAAATACAAGGCTCATGTAAACCCCCCGAGGCTGCTCTGCCTCATGTTCTGTTTTCTAAATCAATTTTATTCTTAAATTTAATAAAAAAACAAACAAAATACAACAATCATACAGGCCTGTTGTAAAACACTGGCCTGTCAATAAACAATGCTGAAAAAACTGGCCCATGGTTGAACCTAATATCTGACCCCTCAGTGAAAACCCAGTCGTTTGCAAAAATACTGAAATGTTTCAGTGAATTCACAACAGCTGTCACTTCACAGATCTCCATTGTGCTAAAACTCAGCAGACATATAAATCCTTCTCGCCGTCCAAAAAAAGGAGTACCCACATCCATCCATACATCCATTTAACGTCCCTCTCTTCTGTTTTGCCACTCCATCCTTCCTCCAGCCACTGTGACAGACTCATCTGCCATACATCTGTTAGAAAAGGATTTAGTTCCGCTTAAGTTACTTTCACCCATTCAGGGGGGCCCCTTACAGCAAAGCGCTTCACTCCAATTTAAGCCCCGACTGGCCCAGCCAATGACAAATGCTTGTTTTTCTCTCTGTGGTGTCTGGACAGCTGTGGCTGGTGCGTGTTAGGAACAAATTTAGGATTGATTATATGTACTTTATCCAAAGCTAGCTCATGGGCAGCGAGGCAGACTGAAGTTTTGAACTTGGGTCTCTCAGCTGGGGAACGTAATGCACACGCAGCAGCCGGCTTGAGGAAACTTATGCAGGGCTACGATAGCAACAGTTGTCTATCACAGGAAGGCTACAGACAGCCATTACACATGCATGAAGTTTCTCTCGTTTTTGAGCCTCAATAAAGAACTTTGATTATTCCTCGGAGGAAACGTCAAACTGAGACCTTTGCTTAAACTTTGCAGGCGTGCAGCTCAGCCATTGTAGCTGTAGCTGGGCTTAACAAAGTATTTGTGTTAGTCATTCTTTGTTTTATGTACTGTATTTGTTTTATGTATTATACTTCAAAAGATCTAATAAAAATGATGAACAAAGATGGCATTCACAAATTATTATAAAACATGGAGCAATGCTGCTGTTTGTTATGCAATCCCTCTGCACAAAAGCTGCTATTACTTATATATGGCTTCATTAGATGATAATTATAGCATGAATACAAGAGGAGAACCAGACTGCAGTCCTTAGTTGCATTAATTTGAGCCCATATTGATACTTAACTGCTTTATGACAATAGTCTGATGCATTTGCAGTCTGTCTGCTCTGATTCTTTTTATAGATTTTTTTTATAGACACTTCTTAGATTTTATTGAGCAAAGAGAAAACAAGAACTTATTCATAAGAGAGGGATATATTCACTTTGGAAGGCAAGTCAACAATTTTATGGGCTAATAGGGATTACATACAGGCAGTGGTGGAATGCAGCAAAGCACATTTGCTCAAGTATTACACTAATGTACAATTTTGCGTTATTTTATGGAACCTTATCCTCCACTATAACACCAGACTATTTTTTGGAGAATTTTCAAAAAAAAACTAAATAGATATTTGTGTTGCAGAACTTTTTTCCTTCATTTTTTACTGCATACATCATCTCACGACCCCTCAGATTTACCCTGTGACCCCTTGGAGGGTCTACACCCACCAAACTAAACTACCTAACTGTATATAAAACAGCTCAAACTAGCTCCACCTCAAGCAGGTACAACGGTAAAATGCTGCTTACACACTGATACACCTGTAGGAACAGACCAATATAAGGTCATACATAACAATATATCAGTCACAAGGGGAATTTTACTACAGAACAAGTACATTTTTACACTTATTGCTGCTTTTACTTCAGAAACTCAGTTTGTTTTTCATCACTGATTATTATAGGAAATATAACTAGTGGTGTGACAAATTACAACTACAAAGGAGGAGCTACTTAAGTATCAGCACTGATAATCATTAATTGTCAGTTATTTATGGGGATCAGCTCTGGTCAATATGTTAATTATCCAGCTGCAGCACTGCAGTGCATATCTAATATCCCTGCCTGTTTTCTTTCGCGTGCTCAGCCACCAGGGGGCAATGAAGCCTCTCCGTGTGCTGCTGTGTGAATGAAAAAGCCTCCCAACTTTTGCAGGCTGGACGCCGGGCTGCCCTATTGAGCGTGTGCGCCTCTTCAGAAATGACTTATTCTGAGTGTGGAGGGCAGCTCGCTGAGACTCCGCGGCGCGTAAAACAGGCGCGCAAAGCCTCAGCGCCACTTCCAGCGGCGATCATCGTGAAGGAAACAGCCAAACATCAACGTAAGAATCAAATACACATTCAATAAACTGACGTCCTGCTGCTTTTTTATGGCTTCATGCTCATATGTGAACCTGGCGCAGCAGACTGCAAAATTGAAAAGGTGGATGAAGTATTCAGGGATCTGGATAACACTGGGTTGAGTTTAAGGGGGTTAGAAAAGCCAATAAACCCAAACCTACCTCCTGTTTCTGCACTATTTAACTATGTGCTAATGGTCCAATTAACTGGAATAATTCCAAAAACATGTCCTCATTGATACAGATAAAAAAGATAATGAAACAAGCCTGCGTACCAAATAATAAAGCATTTGTTTTTCCATGGGGATAATGTAATTGCAGCTGTGGTCCAGGTACTGTATGTTGCCTGTGCACGGTGTATGAGTCACGCAAGATGCTCATCTCCTAAGGTTCACCACCACCACCACCACCACCATCAGCAGCGGCAGCAGCAGCAGCAGCAGCAGCAGCAGCAGACAGCGTCACCCAATCACTCTGTTGCCCACACAGGCGTTGGAGAGGGAGGAGGGCGCTGCTGGATCAAGTCGATTCCCCTCCGCCGGACTGATCACATTGATTGATCGTCGGGGTGCGTCCCCGGAGGAACCCCTGCGAGGAGCTCGGAGGACCGAGGGTGGGGGGGGAAAGACCGGCTGTGTGGTCGCGGATGACACGCAGGAGAAAGTGTGTGGGCGGATGAGGAAGTTCGGAGCGCGGATTGATGGTCACACACCTACTGTGTTGGCACTTTATCGCAGCAGCGGCTTCAGCGCCACGCCGGGCTTCTCCGTCCACCCGTTTCTGCGACCAGAGGTGATCCGCGCATGGGAAAATGACAATCAAGTTTGCGGTCGTCCTCTTCACACTTCTGCTCGTTCAAGGCGCTCGGTGAGTTTTTTTTTTTTTTTTTTTTTTTTTTTTTTTTTTTTTTTTTTTGCACGATCAACAAGCTGAGAGGTGTTTCTCTGATGCTTCAAAAGTTCAGATGTTGAAGGTTAACATGTCTTTAGTGTTTTTTTTTTTTTTCTTGTCCTTCCCTCTAGTCTTAATGACATTTATCCAGGAAGGCTGTGGCTCTCCGTGGTGTTTGATTGTAGCTGTGTGCGCCGTAGCTGTGTTTGTTTTCTCCTCTCTCCCAAGAGCTTGATTAGTCTTCTCCATTTAGCCGCCACATTACTTTCATTACAGCACACATGCACACTGGGGAGGGCCATCCTGATCTTTTTCTCCCTCCATGCAGATGGTAGCCACATCTTACTCTCTCCGAGATTGGCGCGCAGCCTACATCTGTCCCTTACCAGCCAGCATCCCCCTCATGGCACAGCCTCGAAGGCTTAATTAAATATCAGACCAAAGCTAACACTGCTGCTGGCCACTCATGGACTACATGGAAAGGGAGAAGGGAGGGAGGAGAGAATAGGCCTTTGAAAAGAAAGAAGAGGGTGATTGTCGAAGTAACATCCTCTTTGCCAGCTGCTGTCACTGGCAAGCAGACTGGGAGTTGATTTGCACTCATTACTGGGAAATGAGTAAGGCCCGAGGAAGATGACCACATTATTCCGATCGCATGCGATGTGATTGGAGATGTTGTGCGATGTTAATCTCCTCCCCCGTGTCCCCAAGATATAGAAAATAAATGGAGATGAAAATCTTTCTCCGCATCTTCACAGTGCGCCACGCACGATACAAATGGAAGCGGAGAACTGATTATGCAACCTACGGCTCCCTCCCCCCAAGAAAAGGGTTTTCAATCAACTAACAACCAAACCACTTGCTACAGGGAGGATGTCGAATTATTGTGGCTGCAACAAGTCAAGAGATGATTTGTTATGTATCGAGAGTATATACACTGTGCACACTCTCAGTAATGAAAACATACATTAAAGGAAGCATCTCAGACAGAATGTACAATATATCGCCGTCTGATGGAATGCAAAGTGTGTCACCCTTTGTTTGCGTGACCTCTCGGTTTACAGATTTAATATTGCATGTTTTCACTGTAGGAACACCTTCAGCTCCGACTCTCCAGCATGGCTCGCTGGTGTCTTTGCTGATTAGCTTCAGACATGTGCCCTTCGTTCCCCTTGTTCATCGCAGTGCCTGGGTTGAACCTGAAAGCACGACTTTTCTCTGATTTTACATGCTTCTACTCCTTTTCCGTCCACTCCCCACTCTGCTTCACACTCATTAGGGGCCAACCCTTGTCTGAGTGTTAGAGGCCATCTCATGTCTGTCATACTACCCAGATAATGGCTGCCCTGCTCTTTATCATGCACCATGTTCACTGTGATCTTTGAGGACATCATTATCCTCTCACTGTGTTCCCACAGAGAGTGGTATTTCAGTGTTAACCAGAGAATTTGGTGTGATTCTACATAGATCGTATTTTCTTTGAACAAATAATATACTATACAATATATATGATATACTGTTTTTATCATACAGTCTTTGAGATGTAGTGTGAACGCACTTTATCACATTATGTTTCATTTTCTTTCTTGTTTTTAGAAGTTTCCTCTTACTATCAGCACATTGCTCTTTCAGGGCCCGTTCATAAATGCTGATATTGCTACAATATCTTGTTGTGTGCCGCATAATAAGCAGGTTTGCTATCAATTACTAGTGCAGCAGGAATGAACACCTGCCTCGTTCTCACCCCATTACCTTCCCTGGCACATTACATGCCTTTTAATATATTAAATATATCTTAGCTTTAAAACCATAACGTGCTTTTTTAAGATCCTCATCAATGTGCCAATACTCTTACCTTTCTTCACAACTCAAACAATGCAATCTTCCTATTGGGCTACATCTTTGTTCTTCCACTTGTTTCTTTTTTTCTTCTTTAAAGCAAAAGTCATTTCCTCTGTGCCATCCCTCTCCGCTGCACATGCCCGCAGGACACACTATTTCATCTTGCTTTGAACTCTTTTAAATTTTGCACAGTAGCAGTTTTTTATTAACATATTTATTCATTTATGACTCCTCTCAAAGCCCTTTGCATATGAGCACACCTTTATTTTCTCATTCTCTCTCTCTCTCTCTTTCTCCCCTCTCAGCTCCCAGCTCTCCACAGAGAACAGGTCTCACTAATGCAGTGTTAGTTTAATCCCTGCCACCCTGTCACAGGCTATTTTCTTGGGGTCCTACAGCAGTAGTTAGCACAGCCAGCCTTTTAGGCTCTCTTGGCTCGCCAGTACCTGTTTGGATGTTCTCCACCCTGCTTGGAGTGTTTCATCAATGGATGAGCTTGTCTCCAGCCCTCAAGGTCAAGGTGTCTTTCTAGCCATTGCATGGCAGATCATCCTCTTCACTCTCCCTACCACCCACTTTCCACCCTGATGGCAGCCACCTGTCAATGGCTGAACTCCCCCACCTAGATAATAATAACCTAGCCAGAGACCATCTTTCATCAAGTGTCCTCGCCCCATTTGAATAGAGAGAGATTGTGGGCAGGATGCTGAATAGACAGCTGAGGGCCCTCCTCCTGATGTGCGAGTTCTTGCAAGGTGGCAGTGACAGCAAAGGGGAGGCAGGGTGGGTATATAATTGGATCAAGGTCATGTGAAAGTTTCCAACAGTTATGCAGTTGCTTATTTCCCTTCTTGCACTGAGATTGCAATCAAATACCGCTTGGAAGGTAACTCACCCAGGAAACAGTACATGTGGATAACGTACGTGGATGCCAGCACCATGGTTGTAGGGAGAGCAAATGCCTGTCTGTCTGTCAGTCCACTATTTTGGTCCAGACTGACTTGTCTCTCCAACCATTGGATGGATCATCATGAAATTTTGCAGAGACATTTGTCTTCCCAAGAAGTTGAAGCCAACTGACTTATGAGGTTGAAATGTTTGAATTTTAGTAAATACCTAAAACACTATTAAATGGATTGTCATAGATATTCATGGTGCCCACATGATGAATCTGAATGATTTTTGATGTTTCCCTGACTTTTCATCCCCCGCCAAAAGAAACAGAGATAAATTGGTCAGAGTTTTCACTTATCCAGTGAAATGTCTCTACATCTACCTTGCTGATCCCATTACTTTTTTCCAGGGCCACCATGAGATTCATATTTATTGTTTTGGATGAAATATCCCACATGTATTGGATGGATTGCCATGAAGAATTGGTACATTCATCCTCTGACATTTCCCCAGCACCAACATCAGGTCAAAATTTTAACCTGTCTAATACTTGATTTATGGCCAAGTACCTTCTAAAGCAGTGACATTCCCATTAACCTCCGCTGTACTTTGCGCTAACAAATGTTAGCATGCTACCAGTCTGAACTAAGATGTGTAGCATCAGCATGTTAGCAGCACAGCCTCACAGAACCACTAGCATGGCTGAAGGCTCTCTGTCTTATTACAAGGATGTTTTATGTCCATTTGCCAGTATGGGTACAGTAATAATTAGCAGTGCTGGGGTAATTTTCCCTGTGGATGGGTGCTGATGGGTGTGGATGGCATGTAAGCTTTTTTCTTCCTGACGTAAGCCCTAATCTTTTCACATATCACACTCACCCCCTCGTTTCCTCTACCCCTCCTTCCTTCAATCAGACAGACAGATAAGTGGCAGGCACAAGGGGGCATCCAAGGTGCTGAGTCTATATCTTAAGTGCTCTGTCTCTCTTTCTCAGTCCTCCTTTCCCTGCTTTTGTCTCCCTCTCAGTCTGTCTCTCTCTGTCTTTCAGATGCCAAGGAGATCGTGCTAAAAGCTCAGATTCTGGCCGGCGGCAGAGGCAAGGGTGTGTTTGACAGTGGCCTTAAAGGTGGAGTGCACTTAACTAAGGAGTAAGTATGCCCCTATGTGCATTTCACACCGAGAGTTACAGTAGGCGATAGATTCATATTATTTCTCCTATGACAGCGACTTTAAGAGTGAGGGGGCTCAAAGAACTCTCTGAAGATGCTCCCTAGGCGCAAAGACACAGCCAGGATTACTTTGGCTGCAAATAAACAGTTTTTCTATCTTCTAGCGTCTCGTTTTCGAACAACTACCCTCAATTAAATGTTGAAAAAGTGATTTTAAGGTCAACAGAAGCGTTATGTGCCAAATACTGAGCTTTCCTTTCTCAGGTTAATTGGGTTTTGTGCTGCCACTGAATTTTTTTTGTTCTACTTTAGGATTACAAAGTGCGATGGCTGCTCCTTCAGTGAAGGCTCACTCTGAAATCTTGTGCGCTTTTTAAAAGGCCAAACAACAACTTGAAAGAGCTTTTCTTTGCTCAGGCACCGCAGTTTCCATGTACTAAAACAGTGCATCTTTTTAGTAAAGGTACCTACCACTTTACTGCCGCCTTAAAGGCATAAAGGTGATTTATGACAATTGTCCCAGACATGTATCATCGTCACCCTACTTCAGGGTTCGGAATGGCCAGAAAGTTTCTCAAAGTGAGATATGCTGAAGTTCATCGTCCCCAGACAGTGACAGGAGTGCACAGTTCACCTTCCTCTCATCTATCAAAGGATGAGTACAACCCCTGGCTTCATTTTTATTCACTTACAAAACCAGAGCAGGCTTACAGAAACAGCCCTTGCATGCGGCCTGCTTTTAAACAGAGAGAATAAGTAGAGGTTCATTCACAGCGATGTGTAGACGCGCCAGAGTGCTGTGCTTTGTCAGAATATGTTACATTAATGCCCAGAAAGTTCTGAGGCATATCTCTCTTCAGCTGAACAAAGACATAAAGAAACACGTATTTGTCTGTCTGTTCAACTCCTTTTTTCATCTTTCATTTTATAAGTGTGTGCTTTTTCTCTGATTGCTTTTTTTTTATGAAGACTGCTGTTTAAACAGACACCGTTTGACCTGTTTACCTCTCTCCTTCAGCCCTGCAGTGGTTGGCGAACTGGCCAATAAGATGCTGGGTTTCAACCTGACGACCAAGCAGACACCGAAAGACGGAGTGAAAGTGAAAACGGTGAGCCGCTGCGCAGACCGAATGAAAGAAAGATATACTTCTACTCTTTCGTCTCGTTTTTTTTCTGACCTCATTTCAAGGCATTTTGAGTCCAGTAATGCAGTTCTGTAAAATTAATGACTGTGAAGGGAGTCTGGCTCTATGGTTTTTGTTTTTTTTTCCACTAGGTTTAAACAGTAGCTGTCCACTGTTGTTTACTGTGGGTTTGCGCTGGCTGGTGTTATGGCTCATTGCATAAATTGAACCAGGTCCACTGTGAATTTAAAGTGTTTGGTAAACAACTGTTACTATGTGCCACTAACAAGCAGGAATGTCATTTTCTCTACTTGCATGCTGCATGCAGTACCTTCTCAAAACAGACATTTCCAGGTGATGAAGCCCTCTCAGTCTGTGGCTTGTGTGTGGCTCCCACTTTCTTTCTATGAGTCTCCCTGTCTCTGTTAATCCCCGCTACCCCCCATTCCACACAACTCCTGCTCTTACTCCGACTGCAGAGTTTAGGTGGAATCAGATGAGAGTCACTGTTGTTTTTATTTAAAAAAAAAAAACAAGACAGAAAAGCACCTGCCGACCAGGAAGTTCACAAGCTCAGAATTACCTCCGCGTCTCAGAGGCAGAGGAAAAGGCGAACAAACAACAAAATAAATTGGACAAAACTTGAATTAGATGTGAGCAAAAAGAGACGTTACCTCTAACTGGCCATCTAATTGTTTTACCAAGAACATCCACTGAAATCAAACCTGGCAAGAGCCCCTGCCTTCCAAGCACAACAACTCTGGTCAACTAATGCACAAGGGAGGAGAAGACATCGGGGAAGGTTTTGCTTTCAGGTAATGGCTATA
>JAPZEA010000012.1:24966244-24979815 GCA_029783685.1 Heniochus monoceros | reverse complement strand
TAGATATCTCTGCGTACCATCAATAACATTAATGCTGATCGTTCAACAGCGTACCCATCTGCAAAATGTCCAAACGGTTATCAGTCTGGGCCACAACTCCATCAGCCACATCACCGAGGGAGCCTTCAAAGGCCTCAAGGCCGTACGCATCCTGTAAGTACCAACCCCTCCCCAACCGCCATTACCAAGCCCCAAATGACCCCCAACAACCCATTCATCACAGTTTTGCCTCAGCTGACAATAAGGCAAAGATGTGTCACTTGGGAGCAGTGAAAGCTGAGATGTTTAATATTGGTTTTGCCTCTGTGATATTTGATATTTAGACTTACGCAGTCCCTTCATTTGACTTCAGAAAGCAGGAGTTGTTGACTTTTCAAGACGGGTTTGATCTCGATTTGCATTCTTTTCTATTCATGAGGTTTCTTTTGTTTTAACGAGGTGTTCATGCATCACTATTGCCTATTGCTGTTTCTGTGGCAACTCATTATTTTTCTTGTGTCTTTTCTCACTTTGTTCCTTTTGTCTGGTTTTGTTTTTGGGTTTGTGTTTTGTCTGGAGCACTGGTTCCCAACAAACTTGGATCTAAAAGTGTTCCACGTCGCTCACCTCCCTCGAGATCCTTCCTCGCTTTTAGAGGCCATGAATAAAGAGAGAGGTTTCTTTTCCCGCTGATCCACCTTTTGCACAAAAAGCCCAAAGGCCTAAAGAAAGAAAAGTGGGGAATGAAATGGAGAAAGTCAAGGGATAAATCCAGGAGAAAGACTTGTTGGTCTTGGTTCCTAACCAAGGTCCTCTTGGCTATGCCTTCCTCCCGGTGAGAGAGCCAGAGAGGAGAGTTGTGCCAGAACTTGCTAGACAAGCTTTCTCTCACAACTGGGTGACAAGCCAAGGCACATAAGGCCTCTCTCTGCTGGCACACTGGGTGCTAGATAACTAGCTACAGAGGGAAGTAGAGGGTGGGATAGGGAGCTTAACTGGTGACCGCCCTATCTGAGCCCTTCTCTCATGTTTCCCTTTCTTGTCTTTAATTGCTTACTTTGTTTCTTTTGGCTTTGGTTTTTTAAAGCACACTTAATACCCATTTCTTCTCCTCTGTTCTACTAAATGTGTTCTGTCATCTCCTCATGTTATCCCCCAATACACACACTATCTCTGTTTTGATTTTGCATGATCTTTTCTCTCCTTGTATCGCTCCTGCTCTCTGTGTCTTTGAGGCAGGCCTAATCTAATCAGTGGAGGGGAGGACAGGCATGGGCTGGGCCCTGAAAAGGAGCCGGGGGAGCTTTAATTGGGCCTGCGCTGCTGGTCGTGCTGGCATGGGGCTGGAGCCTGCATCGGGGTGTGAAAGCTCCAAACAAGCCAGCCTGCCCTCTAATTCGGCCACGGGGGTCGTTGGCTCATCGGGGCCCCCCTTCTCAGTGCCCGGTCTCCCTGCTCTACAGCCCCCACCACTGGCCTTGCTTTAACAAGGCAACAGCCATTCACATTCAGCCAGCCAGAAAGAGTAGGAAATTGGCAGGCCCTGTCCAGTCCAACTAAGACAGCGGCCAATGGAGACTGAAAAGAAACAGAGGGGGATAAGAGATGCTTGGAAAGCAAGAGGAGGAGGAGGAGGAATGGAGGTGCCATTTTGGAGATGGTGGAGGGTGTGGCTGACCATCAACCTCAAAGGCCTTTTCTCAAGTTTGAAAGAAAGTCTTTTAATGGTTCAGAGAAGTCCTCCAACTCTGTTGTTTTTCTTTTCAATTACCATGCAGAAGGGTGGCTCCTCTGCAGCCATGACTTCACCTACCGAGGTAGTTCTTTAGACCCTGCAAGGGGAAATAAAATGCATTCAACAAGTGTTTGGAAACCCCCGAATGCTCTAAAAGAAGCCCCCTTTTCTCTTTTCTTTCTTTTCATGGAATCTATTTTGTCCTTGCCCGGCCATGGCTAAGCTCGCCTCCTAACCTCATTAAAGGCTCTCGGCTTTGGCTGTGCCATACCTGCCGCCATCGGACGAATAGACCCAACTGTTTGGCCTCTCACAAGGCATTGTGTTCCCGCCAATCTCTCCATGCCGTCATGAATTATACATGTCTTTCCCTGTGCTGAGTTTGCCTCAACACACCAATGCACATGCACACATACTCACATGTGCTACTCCACCCCTCTAAGGAAAGAATGCGCTTGGTTGGCAGAGCAGAGCGGCAGAGGGGCTCTTAAGGCCAGGTGCAGAGGGGGAGGATGATGTAGGGAGGGAGCGAGGGTGGGAGTGTGGGCAAAGGGGTAACCCGTGACTTCCAGACCATCCTCTGCCAGGGCTGTGTAACGCTTCAGCGCTGGCAGACCCTGTCCCTGTTCTCCTCCTTCCCTCCCTCCTTCCATCTTTCTTATCCCACTCTTTTCTCTCATTCTCCACAGGGAGCTGGACCATAACGACATCTCGGGCACAATAGAGGACACCAACGGGGCCTTCTCTGGATTGGACAACCTCAACAAGCTGTGAGTGTCTCCCCTCGTTCTTTCTTTTTTAATTCCCTCCACCTCTCCTTTGCTATCAACCCCTCCTTTTCATCCCCCCTCTGCTGTTCTTCAAAAACAATCAGAGAAACAGAATTGAGCTTTTTTCTTCCATCCAAAAGTTTCCCTCCAAATCCCAACTCGCCCCTCGCTGCCAGCCAAATTTAGCTTTCCAATTAATGGCCACAGAGTGTGAGATATCTGTCCCCTCAGGACCCCAGACTTCACTTGGTAGGGAAGTCACTGCAATTACTTATAGAGCCCCTCTTCCTTTTATTACAAGGCTTGTTCAAATGTAATTTTTTAACTCCCGTCATCCTGTGGAAGCTCAGGCCAGTTTGTCTCCATTTCAATCTGGCTTTCGATTTATGATTTCATTGTTTCACTGTAGCTTAATGGCCAAGCTGTGTTCTCTTTTCCCGCTAATGGTTCAAGGAGGAGATACAGTGAATCTGTTTTTTATATTTTTTTCATGATCACTCAGTGATTTTCATCACGGCAGCTTGTAAAAAGTTCAATGTCAAAAATTGGCAATTTGAGAAATTACAGAGGATGTGGAGTTTCTGGCACTGAGTGGCAATCATCAACCTGCAGGATGAAAAGATGATGTCCAGCCAAGATGGTTCCCAGTGTGAGCACCGCTGAAAGAGAAAGAACGGGAGAAGGAGCGAGAGAAAGGGCTTTTCTTCAAGCTGGCAGGGGTTCGCTCCCCAATAGGCTTATTTCTATTTCTCCTCCATGCCTCCGCTCCTCTCGTCCCCTCTTTCCCAGTGCTCGTTGTTTGGAACTGAGAGAGGGTGAAATTGAGGGCTGCATTCAGTCATCAACATCAAACGCCTCACACGCCCCGCCCTCTGACCCTGCCCCTTTTGTCACGGCGTTGGCGGAAGCGGCCCGCTGCATCCCAACGCTGGCAGAGCGAACCATGGGAAAAAGAGATGCAGAAAAGAGAAAGAAGGGGCGAAACATCAAAGTGTCCACCACACACACTGGGTTTCCTTAAAGCAGCTTGTGAATGCCGCCACATGGGAGGGAAGTGGATCTTATAGATGTAAGCCAAGGAAAACGATGACTGGAGCTTGGATTTTAGTCTGTTTTTTTAATTCCTTCAAAACAAAAGTTGCAAAAATTACAAAATAGTCCTCTCATCATCCCTGTGACAAGACAGCCGTTTGTTTGTGTGTACATGTGGATGAGTTTGAACACTGGGATCTTCATTGTGAACCAGCCAGCCGTGTCTCCTCTTCCTGTGAAGTGAGGGCTACAGCAGGAGAGGGACGAGGGAAGGGAGGCGGCAGCGGGGAGAGGGTGGAAGGAGGGACTAGGACCCCAAATCAGAGGGAACAGCAACTCACTTCTTGGCTCACAGACACACACTCACATGGTTGCACACAGACATACACAGCCCCGCCCGGTCATTGCTATTAAATTCTAATAAAGATAAAAGTGGTCTTTGAAGAGCAACGCAGAGCCCAGGTACCCCCACCCCCCCACACACACCCCACACACACACACACATACACACACACACACACACACACACACACACACAAACACAAACTCAAACTCCAACCCCATCCAATCTCCCTCACCCTTCCTCCGGCCTAATCTCCGCACAGTTCAGATTTCCAATACCTCAATCCCCTCACTCTTATCAGATTCAGCCTTGCTAATTGTGCTTCTCTCCCTCTCTTGATCTCTCTTTTCACCCCCCCCCCCCTTCTTCTCACTCCCTTCTTCCCCTCTTCTCTCTCTCTTCATCTATCGACACCCTTCATGTTTGGAAACGGCAGGACTCTGTTTGGAAACAAGATCAAGTCGGTGGCCAAGAAAGCCTTCTCTGGCCTGGAGACCCTGGAACACCTGTGAGTATCCCACAATGCTCCCAGCCAGAAAAAGAGAGAGAGAGGGAGAGAGTGAGGAAGAGAGGGTTGGGTGGTGGTGGAGGGGTATTGCCAAAAGTAGCTGGCAGAGAGCAGGCTGCTAGCAATTTAATAGCGTCTTTGTAAAAGGAGAAGACAGAGGCTTTTGCGAGCGCCCAGCTGCTTCTCTCTCGTTAGCCTAGCACAATCTCTACTTTGGCCCTTTTTTTTCCTGCCTCTGCGCAGGAACAAAGTTATTGAGCATATGGCGAGCTCCGTAGAAGAAATGGAATTCCTATAAGCTCTTTCACAGGCCTTTGTCAAATGAGGGCAGGGAGTAATGGAAAAGCTGGCATGTATCCTCAGACATGCATATATTTCCACCTTGGTTTAAAGTCAGATCCTTGCTAATGAAAACCTGCGTGTGTAATGTGTATACAGTTTATGAGACAATGTGTAACGTCCCAACAGGAACTTGGGAGACAATGCTATTCGTTCCATCCAGCCCGATGCCTTCAGTAAAATGAAGAACCTCAAAACCCTGTGAGTTATGCTGATGCATTTACACAAATACACGTCATCTCTGTGCACAAATCCACACATGTCCCTCGGTGCTTTTGGCGTCCACACACACTCATATTCAACACAACACATATTCAGTTACAGGTGCAATAGATAGATGTGACATATACCACATGTGCTCACCTCTCTCCTGTCCTCTCCTCCACAGTCTCATTCAGAGCGACAGCTTCCTGTGTGACTGCCAGCTCAACTGGCTGCCCGACTGGCTGGTGACACGTGCTCTGCAGGCCGGTGTCAATGCTACCTGTGCCCACCCGGAGAGCCTCAAGGGCACCAGCATCTTCCAGGCCCCGTCCAGCAGCTTTGTGTGTGGTGAGTTGTGTGTGTCTGCTTCATCTGTGTTTATGTGGGCGGGTGTGTTGAGCAAGAGCCGCACTGACAGCTGCTCTGTTCTGCTATTTACATAGTTGCACATATTTGCTTGCGTAGTGTTTTTGTTTAGCTCTGCATTTGCACACAGACATGCTAATGGTTCTTGTGTGTGTTGTATTTGGCTCTTGCACGTCCATTTACTGAGAGACATTTGTGATGTTTGATGTTGGACTACACGTGTGATTTATGCTTCTTTCTTCAACTCACGTTGTCTTTTCTTTATATCTCGTCCCTCCACTCGCTGTCCTCACACCTTTTCTCACTGTCTGTCTTCCTCCCTCTTCCATCCACCTTCAGACGACCTTCCGAAGCCCCAAATCACCGTGCAGCCAGAAACTACAGTGACAGTCCTTGGTAGCGACGTGCGTCTCACCTGTACGGCTGCGAGCAGCAGCTCCTCCCCCATGACTTTTGCGTGGCGTAAGGACCAGGAGCTACTCCGCCACGCCGAGACAGAGAACTATGCCCACGTGCGCGCTCACCACCAAGGCGCGACATCTGACACGGCAGGTGCAGGTGGAGGCGTGATGGAGTACACCACTATCCTGCACCTGCGGCACGTCACCTTCGCCCACGAGGGCCGTTACCAGTGCATCATCACCAACCACTTTGGCTCCACCTACTCTAGCAAGGCCCGCCTCATCGTCAACGGTAGGTTGTTTTTTTTTAAAGGTTAAAGACATTTTGGGCTGAAATTGTCAAGGCAATGCTCAGTAAAGGTCTCATTTACGTTAAGATGGACTATATTATTATTATTTTTATAAAAGGGGAGAGATGGCTTATTGAGGTCTTAAAAATACAATTAAAATGTGAAGGAAAATTGAAGAACATTAGAGATTCAGTGTCATGTCAAGTCAAGATGGACAGAAAAAAACAAGCCACTCCAGTGTCGCTGTTGATATGTGTGCGATTACATCATTTCCACCAAATAAACTGCCTGTTTATGTTAAAACTTATCTGAGTTTCAGTTGTCCTGTTTTTACAGAGGAGCGATTGAGATTAGTGGCCATGCTGATTTCTTCTCTTTTGCTTGAACAAAGTCTCATCTCTCTGGCTCGGGCCTCCATCTCTCCAAGGATGGTATTCGGAACAAATTGATTTAGCTGCATGTCAGCGCTAACAGGGCCCATGTCTTCTACGCTCTGTCACTCTGCTTTTCTGCAAATGGACTATTTATCTAGACTAGAGTTTGGTTCCCTGCCCAAGTCTGCATCAGACCTAGATACTTGGAGGCTTGGGTTCGAATGCTAGCGCCAGCTGTGAAAGTGTGGGTAGACGAGCTGAATGTGTAACGCTCTGCAGTCCTGAACAACTGCTGTCAAGGTTCTTAACCCAAACCTGCTCCAGCAGGGTTTGTGATCAGCTCAGGTGTGTCAGTGTACAACTGTGAACTATGAATGAGGAAATCTCTTGAACAATGAAGAGCACAGTCGACTTCCCCTGAACACACACAGACATTGAAGAAGGTGATGCTGTGTTGTACAGAGTGCGGTGTTGTAAACGGTGTCACTTCTGTCCACAGTTCTCCCATCCTTTGTGAAGACTCCCAGGGACAGCACCATCAGGACGGGCCACACAGCGAGGCTGGAGTGCGCCGCCGAGGGCCACCCGGCGCCGCAGATTGCCTGGCAGAAGGACGGCGGCACGGATTTCCCCGCTGCCCGGGAGCGGCGCATGCACGTCATGCCCGACGACGACGTTTTCTTCATCATGGACGTGAAGCCGGAGGACATGGGCGTATACAGCTGCACGGCCAAAAACACAGCGGGCACTGTCTCTGCCAACGCCACCCTCACCGTGCTGGGTAAGAGCTGTGTGTATTTCTTGCTTGTAGTTTAGTTGAGCCAATATTGGCTCATTTTTGACTTGTGCTCAGTGTAACCCAGTGTTGATAATTTTCCCACATGCCCAAAAAATGAGCACTTGTAAATAGCTCAGCGCTCAGTTGGGAATTGGTCAGTCCGAGGCCTCAGAATGAGAGGCTTTATATTTTTCTTTTCTCTGCAGCTGTGGCCTTGCTGCATGTCAAGGGCCAAAGGTCACAGTTGGGGGTCAAAGGGGGGATGGTAGGGAAGCAAGGGGGGCTCACAGAGGGGTGTTTGTTAGGCATTCCCACCCCCCACGCCCCCTTCTCCTCTCTCGGTGGGAGGGACAGTCATGGCTGCTTCACTGCAGGCCTCAGTGCTCCCAGTTTATTGGCTGTTTTACACTGTTAAATCAAACAAAACGGAGCTGCTCTCCTATAGCCTTCTCAGGACATAGATCATCTTTGTCCTTTGTCTTTGAACTGAGCAAAGCAGTCCCTTGTTGGACAGAGCTAAGGAAAAAAAAAACGAGTTAGGGGCTTTCCTTGCTAACACACAAGAAGCTTTAAATGTCGCCTGAAAAGCTCAGAAGCAACAGTTCCTATATTTAACATGGTCAGACCGGTCAAGGAAGTCTTTTAGTGACACATTTGCATGTTGTGCGACTTGTGAGAGAATTCAGACTTCACAGCAGTTCAAGCCGAGTGCTAATCCACTCAACAATGTAAAATATTGAAGTAAGCGTCCATGCCTCTGGACTGAATCTGTGATGTTTGGGTTTGAGAGACGGAGGGGAAGGAGGAGAGGGGGGGTGGCTGCAGTCGAGGGGCCCCTGTCTGGAAAAGAGTGGCGGGGGAGAAAAATGGGAGCCAAAGACTAACTGGAATGGAGGAGTCGGTGTGTGTGGGGGAAGGTAGGCAAGTGGGATTTAGAGAAAAGAAAGGGTGGAGGGGTGGGGGGGGTAGTAAGGATGAGGGGATTGACGGAGAGGGAGAAAGTATTGATAGAGGAGAGAGGGGCGACTGAAGTGGGTTAAGTGAGATCTCTTAATCTGTGTATGTCCCACTGTGAGGGGAAGTGCTCAGTCTGAGAGGAGAGGCCTACCTTAACACACACACACACACACACACACACTCAGTTCAATGCACTCTATTCAGCAGAATGAGAAGCTGCCGGGAAAACACTGAAAACATTGTTCTGAAGAGGACTCTGTCCCGACAGAAATCCTGTTTGTGTGCTGTAATTAAAATGTATGAATCTGTCTGCATCACAGACGTATAAATATGATTGTTAGATGAGGCTGTCATCATGAGATAAGCTTTTGGTGGTTGGATATCAATCTCAGAACATCACACTTTGTGCTCTTTCCAGCTGACTCACCAGTCTGTAATCAATACTGTGAACAAACTGAGCTGAAGCAGAAACCTGAGAGCACAAAACTTTGATGCCATAGAATAACAACAGAATGACGGCAACCGCTGACCTCAGGTCTGACCTCGGTCTCCAGGCTTTTGATGAGAGTCACTCCTCTCCTCCACAGAAACGCCTCACCTGGCCCAGGACCTGGAGGACCGCAGCGTGGTGGTCGGGGACACGGTGGCCCTGCAGTGTAAGGCCCTGGGCAGCCCGCCGCCCCGCATCACCTGGCTTCGCAACGACCAGCCGCTGCGCCCCTCTGACAGACACCACTTCACCCCGGGGAACCAGCTGCTGATCATCGGCTCCGCCTCGCTGGAGGACGCCGGCCGCTACACCTGCCTCATGTCCAACACGCTGGGCACGGAGCGCGCTCACAGCCAGCTGGTGGTGACCCGCCGCCGCAGCCCCTGCGCGCCGCCAGTGGGACCGAGCACGGTCACTATAGGGATCATAGTGATCGCTGTGGTGACGAGTATCGTGGTGACGTCGCTGGTGTGGGTGTGCATCATCTACCAGACCAGGAAGAAGAGCGAGGAGTGCAGCGTCACCAACACAGGTGAGCTTAGGTCTACTCTGTCCTGTTATCATGGATAAAAATAGAGAGATGGCAATCTATTTGGGTGTGTGTATCTAAAATAAACCTCCACATCCAGCACATCCAGCTGCAAGGTTATGTGACAATATGAGAATGAACTACAACTTCTGCTGCAACAAAGTATGCAAGAAAGTATTAGTATGTTCCATTTTTGCTCAATTAAACAACTGAGATGATTAAACGATTATCAGTTAAATTCAATATTTAGTTTTCTGTCAGTTGCGTAGGGGTGTCCCTAATGATTGTTTTCATTATTTTTATAGTCGTTTTTTTCTCCTTTTACCAATGAATCATTTTGTTTATAAAATATAAAATAGTAAATGTCCCCGTGAATCAAAATTCACGTTGCCATTTTTGTCCAACTAACAAAACCCCCAAATATTTAGGTTCATGTCAAAGAACAAAAAACAGCAAATGTTAAGAAGCTAGAACCAGAGAATGCATTTTTTTCTTAAAAAAGAAAAACAAAGACAGCAATTTTTTATGCTTTTAAAAAATGAATTAAATGATTAATCAATAATATTTGCAGATAAAACTGGATTAAGGGACAGATAGTTTGAGCTGGAGGGTCGCAGTATCCACAGCTCTGGGTGTGACGTCCTGTGTTCGGCTCTTTCTTCTCTCACAGACGAGACGATAGTTCCTCCGGACGTGCCCAGCTACCTCTCCTCCCAGGGCACGCTGTCCGAGCGGCAGGATGTGTGTATCCGCGTGGAGGCCGGCGGTGGACCTCAGCCCAACGGACACGTCGTAGACACCGCAGGTACCCGACAGCTCGTCTCTGCTCGGCCTGCCAAATGTTTGTGCTCGCCAGCAGTTTCTCCCACTTCCCATGAGCACAGTTGGAGCATTGCATAACGATGAAAGGAGCGCTGCTGTCTGAAAGCCTGCTCAGCATCAGAAATAATTGCAGCAGACACTCTAACCACAGTGTTGACATACAGTTGTTGATTCTGCGTCTCCAAATCGTTTATTTTCTCTCCCTCTGCCTGCAGGTTTCGAGGGTGCAGTCGTATGTACAGATTGTATGGAGAACGGCAGCAGCTACTCCAAAGACCCCGACTACCTGACGCACGGCTTCGGCCCTGCTGGAGGCATGGAGTACCAGCAACACTCTGCTCCCCCTCCCCACCCTCACTGTCACCCAGGGGAGCAGCATGACGCAGGGCCACACTCCACCTTGCTCTACAACGGGACTCCCAACGGGATCCGAAAAGACATTCAAGGATTTCCAAAGAATCACAATGCCTTACAACTGAACCAGCACGAGAGAAAAGGTGAGGTGATCAGGGTGTAGTGAGCTTAAATGTATGTCTGAAAGGACGTTTGCAGCCCTCACAGCACAGCAAATGCCAACAACCATATCCCATAGACAAAAACCCTTTTTTAAAGCCCCAAACTGCCCCTGTTCTTCTAGGAATATCATTTATATCAGCTGATGCCCTGAGAAACTACCAGCGATTCAGGAATCCCTTTTAAAGGCAGATTCCTTTGAACGTGATTGCTGATGGATTGGCTCCTACCAGCATTTGACAGTTTGTCATAGCTGCACACCCAGAGCCCCTCAGGATATCTCTGTGAAAACACTGTAAAGAAGCGCTGAGCAGCAAACCTCTTGCAGGTCCAGGCCTGTTCTGGGATTGAGCTTCTTTAGCGAGGAGTAATACCAGTGGAATTGGCCTCCAAATACCAATTCTCACCTCCACATGTCAACGCAGCCCCGTGCATACATTCCACTGCCTCCGTATCCTAAAGCTGAATGCATATTTGTCTGCATACATGCCACGTCACTGACTTTGCCTGTGTCTCCTTCTTTGTTCATCAGTGGGCAGAGCGGGACAAACGGCGGCGTTCTCTCCATCGCAGGAGGACTCCTTCCATAAGCCGGTGAAGCTGGCCGGCGTGACGAGCCGCGGCCGCCTCGACAGTGACTGTGAGCCTGAGCTCAAGCAGACTCTACTGTCTAACGGACACACCCTCAGAGCCTCTCAGAATGAGAGCGCCCCCCTAAGGAGAGCCAGCGATTAGCAGGGGCTCCATCCAGCCCAAAGCACGGACTCGCAGCAGCGGAGTGGACTTTTTTTATTTTTTGCACTGGGAAATAAACTGCTACCTCATATCGAGGCAACTGATCCTGAGCCTCCTGGATCTGGACTGAAAGGGAGCAGCAGGAGTGGAACAGGCAGTGGGCATCCGGAGTGTGAAGGTGGAGCGTGTGTGGGTGGCGTCCCATCTGAGCGTATCAGCTGTACATAGTTAAAAACCTTCGTTTGGGAGGTGACCAATAAAAAATTCTAGCTCCAAAAATGTGACTTGCATTTGAAGCATGTAAATGTAGGGAATCTTGTACAGTGTATGTATGTGCAGGGGAAAAAAGAGAAATATACCTTTGGACATTTGACTGTACATAAGAGTTTTCTTATATTATATATTATATAACTTTTACAAAAGAGTATTTGAATTTATGTGCATGACAAAGAAAGGAGTGATGGTATTTTTATTTTTCTTCAAAAAAACAAAAAAAAAACAAAAAACAGCCTTTTTCAGCTTTTACCAGCATTCAGCTGCGGTGCCTTATTGCATGATCAAAGAAAACTCAACCTGTACTAGCATATATCAAGAGACTTTTTGTGAGAGATACTGGTACACTCTTTATAGCAAACAAAACAAACACTTGATTGCACTTGAATGTTTTTTTGACAAGCGCTGCCGATCATGGCCTTACAGAAACACAGTCCACATGCATTGTTGTTGTATGAAGGAAGAGCTTCGATGTAAATTATTTTGGTACGTCAGATGGTTCAAGCTGGGATATTTGTGGGCGGTCAGTTAAAGCACTTTTTATATTCACTTCACCAACAAGCAGGTCGTGGACATGATGTCTCTCAGCAGGACTCTCCTCCGTGTGAGGAGACCCTCTGCTTATTTTGACACGGTCAAGTTGACAGGACTTACTGTACCATCAAGGCTCTTCCACACGTTTCACTATACTACAAGTTACTGCGAAGCTGCTCTGATATAGTTGGGAGAAAATACTCTTCTCTGTACTCTGATTAGTTTCTTTATTTGGCCAAGAAATCAACTCTGGCACCTGTTCGCAACTAAATGTGGCCAAACAGCTGTTTCATAAGCTGTAAAGGCCAGTAATGATCTCAGTACGGACACCTGTCCTGTGTTCTTGGTCACATTCATAATGAATCTACAGCTACGTGCACTCGACATTTAATTGGCTGAATGCTTAATTACGCCATTCTCATGCTATGAACTGTTACTGCTGTAATGTGCCTCAACATCCACCGTCGTGCATTCACAGGCAAATGGCCAGTAATCTGCCTCCGTCACACCACCACGGTGTAACGATAACTCTCTTCATCACTACAGCTGAATAATGTTTGGTGTTTGAGGTCACTAAAGGTGCGGTCTCATGCTGTGAACAGTTGGGAAGCTTGTGAACTGTGCTCTAACCAAACTTGGAGGATTAATGCAGTCAGGACTGTCACGATCCCTGGATACACTGGCTCAGAAATCAGGCACAGCAGTGGTCAAGTTGTCTAATGCATGCATGCCTTTAGCCAGCGTGCTCCTGTCTGAACTGTGCTCTGTTACCAGCGGCCTTATCAAGGTAAAGTGGAGGACACGCTCCTCTGGTTACACCTGATAGCACCTATCAGAGGTGATTTTACCAGCAAGACCAATCACAGATCACTGCTGGAAAAGCAATCCAAGTGCAGCAGGTAAAAGGGACAAGAGGGAGTAAGGTGCAGTTCATGTTCTGAGTAATTTATTGAAACAAACTCTCCGAAACATTGTACCAATGTCAAAGCTGAAACAGTGAAGTGTCTAATGTGGCATTGAAGTGTCTAATAAAATCCCACTTTGCTATTATTGAAGTGTTTTGCCCGTTTTCTTGCCTGTACGAACAGAATGAAAGGATGTTATAGTGACAACAGAATCACAAACAGCTGAGTTTGCATTTAGCAACGCTCTCATGTCACAGCGGTTATGGAGAAGCCATCAATTGAAATGGAGCATGCACAAAGACACGAAATCCAGAGACCTTGATCTTCAAAGGAGTGAAGCAGCTTGTGCCTGGACCACAAACACACACACACACACACACACACACACACACACACAGACACACAGACACACACAAAAAGCTAATCTTCCAACCAGGAATGTGTCCTGGCTCCCTGAAGCTCCAAAGACAGCAGGCATATTTTTTCCTTCTGCGGGCTGTTTAAAATATTTGCTATTGAGTCAGGGCTGACTGAGGGTCAGTGGCTGGCCAGAATGTGCATTCCAGATGGATGTTTGTCACCGGATGATTGACATGCCTCCGGCCGTGGCCTCCACCAATCACACGCCGCCCATTGTTGTCCAACAGCCTAGTGACAAGCAGCATGACAAACACTCCCACCTGTGAGGCCATTC
>JAPZEA010000012.1:24765815-24778569 GCA_029783685.1 Heniochus monoceros | reverse complement strand
TGTGTGTGTGTGTGTGTGTGTGTGTGTGTGTGTGTGTGTGTGAGAGAGAGAGAGAGAGAGATAGAGAGAGAGAGAGAGAGAAGGAATCATGACTCAACAACAGCAGAAGCACATCAGTGAAACTCCTCATCCTGCCTAAATCCCTCAAATTGGATTTAACACACACGCTCACGTGAATGCACACACACACGCCGCAAGTGTCACTCTGCATGTCAAGGTTTAATTGCATTACGTGTAGTCCAGCGTGAGTACTAGTGTCCATAGGTCATCGCAACACATTACGAGGCAGTCCATGATGCAAAGATGGCCCCCGCGCTGCGTTGGGTTAAAGGTCACTGAGTTGCAGGCTGCAGCTTTCTTTCAAATTGAAATGACTTGTGGTTGACATCCAAGTTGTGCTTTGCAAATGTCAAATGTTATTTTGAGCTGGCTTTAATGTCTAAATGGATTCAGTTTGTTGTCACCCTCGTATTCATTCCCTCACAGCCACTCGACTGTCTACGAGTACATTTTAAGACTGTGACAGCCCCCCCTCACACAAACACTTTGACCCTGACCTTTGCTATCTGACCTCACTCAAACCTCACCCGCGACTCGAGCTAGCCCTTCGCATTGCACAGCACGACTCGGCACAGCGCGGTCCATCTAGGGCATGTAAGTGTGTCATTGCAGATCTAATTATGACAGCAGTCACCCAGTAGCCTTTTTAACTCCCCTTCTCCTTCTCCCTTCACCGCCGAGGCCCTGCGACCCAGCCTGGAGCAGAGGCTATCGTGGCTGAACCAAGCCGAGCAGGGGTGTCTGATGTGGCTGTAACATGGACGGTTTAGCCGGCGGCATCGAATGGACGTAATGATTTGATGTTTGAGCTCTGCTTCAGCCAGATATTATTTGACTTTTACTGCATTAATCTGCATGGTGCTCTGCAGAGCCTTTAGCTGGCTAATTCTCCAGCGAGTATAAGGTTGCGCTCTCATATTATTGGATTTAAACTCTGAACCATTTTGCTCACAGTTAAAGAAATATGTTGACATTTCGGGAAACTTTCTTGCTGAGAGTTAGATGAGAAGATTGATATCTGCAGCCAGGAGCCGGTTAGCTTAACACAAAGACATAAAATCTATTTTTAAACTTTGTATGGCTTTAACAAATGAGATACAATGTGTTAATTATAGAGCTTTAGAGGCGCTGGTAGGGTATTTTGTTACATGTGGACAGAGCCAGGCTGTTTCCCCCTTCTTGCAGACCTTGCTAGGCTAACTGCTGCTAGCTGTAGCTTCATATTTAGCATACGGACATGAAAGTGCTGTTGATCTTCTCATCGAACTACCAGCAAAAAAGTGAATAATTGTGCTTCCCAAAATGTTGAACTATTCCTTTACAGGTTTGGTAGAAATAGCAGCCAAATCAAACTGAGTTAAATCACCAAATAATTCTGTTTTGTAACAGCAGAATGCAGAGAACATCCTATAAAACACAAAAACAAATGTAGCCTGAACCAAGTTTGATGCTTTGTACAGTCAATAGTACGGACATGCTTGTACACTGAAACAGCAGCAGCTTACTGATCTTTGTGAAATACACAAGCAGATCAGACTTGCATACAAATTATTTCTTTGGTCGGAGCCAAAAACACAGGGACTCGGCGGGCCCAGTGAACTTGCATAATGTTAACATTTGAAAGTGAATAATTAGTCATTAACAGATAAGAAAGCAAGTCTACAGAACTTTTCACTCTTATTTTGGCTTCCCATGATAGAGATAAAACACCCTGATGCCAAATTCAGCCTTTCTCTCTGCTTTTAAAAGAGTTTTCAGTCCAAAGCTGAAGCCCTTCTCAAAGATTAAAAGGTTAAATGGGCGTCATCTCATCTAACGTTGGTATTTAGCTGACCAGAGCTGCTTGTTTATGCGCGCGTTTGTGTCGTACATTTGCTGGCGGTGAAATAAAGGGAGGAAAAGCCCAACATTTCTGCAGCGAGGGCTACAACTGGCAAAGCGGGGAAGTGGGTCATCTATATGCCAACCGAGCAGTCAGGATCAAACTTGCGTGCCTCCTGCTCTGCTTTTCAGCCCCAACAACAGATAAAAACCAGAGAGAGAGAAGAGAGGAAGGCAGCAGGAGGAGTGGGAGGAAGAACACTGGTGTAGATGAAGATGAGGGACAAAACCAGTTAGGAGACAGACATGTTCGGATTTTAATATCATAGAAAGAAAAGGGATGTTGCTGATTTAAAGGAACAATTACAATGTGTGTAAGATTGTCAGACGGGTGGCGAAAAGTTTACAAAGCACTGGGTTTTTTATTCTCCAGTTATTATGAGTTATTTTTCCCCGTGTGCGACTGCTTATTAATCAAAGTATTGATTGTGAGCAAGTTATTCGCTGTGGCAAGAGAGAGTAGGCCAGACAGGATGGATGAAAAAAGAGAGAAGGGAAGGAAGTGAAAAGGGGGGCCCTGAGATGGAGTGATGCAGAGAAAGGAAAACTTGCTACAACTGCCTATAAGCAGCATAAAGTGAATGAAATGAGGTTAACAGACGAGTGCCTCTCAGTACTTTTTGCTCAAGTTGTTATTGCACGTTATTGTGTTGAGTGCTATTGACAAGGGTTGGCTTTGCTGATGTTCTCTGTTTGTCCGTCGCTCCAGAGCATCTCTCCTGTTGCATAATGCACTTGAAACACAGCCACTTAACTCGGTTGTATAACTGTGTCTACGCATAACGCTGGTTGTACTGAGACAATGCATGTGTCAGGTAGATGCAACTGAGCGTAAAAGCTTCAGAGCCGGATCTTCTTCTGTGGTATCGTTCCTGTCCTAAACCCACACATGCCAGCACCAACAGTCTGGGAGAGTCGGGACAAATGAGCAAAATACTGCATTGCACTCTGTTTAAGGCTAAAAAGTTTGCAGTGGAAAGCTATGTAAACTTAAGGCAGCATGGATTGAATGTCTTGCATGTTCTTAAAAAAGTACTAAAACCTAGTATGTTACCCAATGCAATTTGTCGTGTGACAACAAACAAAACTGAATGCACTCTCTCCCATCCCATAAATAAAAACACAACTGGTATTCATACACAAGCTTTGCACATATGCATGTATGTAGCATGTGCGCAGACATGGTCATGTAAATACTTAAATCACACAGACACTTGCTATCACTGAGCTTCCACGACAGGTTCATCTCTATGAATTATTCCAGACAAACAGACACTTGGTAACAATTTTACTTTGTCTGGTTCTAGCAGCTCCACAGCAGCAACAAATCACTCCTTCATAAATTCTCCTTGTGAATGAGGTGTCAGCTTCTTAGCTATTAGCCCACTCACCATAAAACTCGCCTGCATAACACTGTCTCTGTCAGAATGTGGCCTTGTGAAAGCAGCTTGTGGGGTGTCCATATTCTGCCGGAGAGTGTTAACTTTATCCAAACGCATTTGTCCTTGCAGCTCATCCAGTTTGTAGCTGTAGTGACTCTTGAGATTAGCATTGTTCATCACTGCGAGTGCATTCCCACAAACTAATTTAGACACACTGGCTTGACTTTGACTGCAGCAAAAAAAAAAGATTGTTTCTCTATTTCTCTTGGAAAGCGCGACACCTACTTATGTTTTGTCGACAGGTGACATGGTGCATTGATGTGATAACCACTATGTGTGTTGTCTTCCTACTTTATGCAGGTGCAATAGTAATAGTTGGAATACCCCCTTACAGAAATACCATTGGGTTTTTATATGGTTAGTCAGACAAAATAAACTAATTGTAGATATCACACTGGGGTACTAAACAAACGTTTCTCTAGCTGTTTGGTTGAGCACAGATGTGCATTTTTTCTGTTAAGCAGTTTCACAGTGTGAGTGGGGAAGTGAAATCCAATAACAAGCGATCGCTCAAGACGTATTTGAAACACATTCTGAAGCTAGGTGTAAACAGCAGTCAGTCTCCAATGGAATTAGACACAATTTTCAGTTATTTGGCTACAAAATGCCAGGCCGGAACAGGCCCCAAGACTGGTACCATACTCCAAATTATATTGAATTTAACATCTTTGCACAGGCAACAGCTAAAATGAAGTGCCACATTTGGCATTAATGAATACATTATGCATGGGCTAGCTAGCATCACCCGTCTACATTTTCCTGCAGGTTTTTTCACCTTCTCACAATTTTGCCTGCAGCTAATTAACAGCTGTTATGTGACTGGCTGCATGCCACTTAATGTTGGCTTGTTGACATTTTTTTATACTAGCTGTACTAGTATGTTAGCTCCTTGTTTTGCAGAACTTCATCGTGACTCACTCTCTCCTTTAGCCGGTTTGGACACCTTTAAAACAATCAGACCTGAAATCAGTGAGTACACAGGCAGTTGCTTGCAGAGCTGTCTTAAAAAGTAGCCTGAGAACACACTGCGCTCTGTTTAGTTTGGAGTATATAACACTTGGATACAATCCTGCTTTCTGCAGCTCTGTTTGGAAGGAGAGAAAAAGAGAATCTTAGTTGCAGTGGATACAGTGGGAGGGGATGCAAGTGGAGACAAGGTAGCAGGACGTTAAATAGAAAGAGGGAGTGGCTGGGGAGGGGTAAAGTGGGCAAGTCTGAAAAGGATTGGACAGAGAACGGGAGGGGATCAAGGCAGGATTGCATTTTGTGAAGGAGGATAAGCTCAGAAAATGAAGTAGGAGAAAGAGCACAAAGGAGGTGGAGAGAGAGAGCGGCAGAGAGATCACTTTGGTGTGGTGAGGGGCTGCAGAACACAAGAGCTTCTTTGATTGGTGAGTAAGTGGTCTCGGGGTTTGACTACAACTGCCTGTATCTATGCGTCCAAAAATGTAAAATGGTGCCATCTGGCTGCAAGAAGAAGAGGGTGGATGACTGAGCAACCTCCATTTTTGAAACGATTCTTAATGATATGATTAGTCCTTGGTAGGTCATGTATATGACTGACAGGGAGGTTTGACTAATTTAAAATATTGGGATGCATGATGCTGACGTCAGTGCTGTTTTTAATATCTCTGTTAGTGATGATTTTGGAAAAAAAAAATACTCACTGCACTCATTTTTTCATACCTCCTCTTGTGTGTTAGTAGGTCAGTAGGCATTGTAAGGAAGTCGACTCAGCGCTAAAGCTGTTTCTGCCATGTGTTTTCAGAAGGTGGGACCAAAAGTTGTTTATTTGCCATCTGTGATTGTGTGAGCTGTGAGGGTGCCAGTCAAGTGTGAGTGTGAGAATGAGATAACAGGAAGCTAGGTGATAGCACTTCAGAGGCCATGGTTGTAGGTGTGAACTGCCCACTCTGCAGTCTTAACTGAAGTATAGCAGGGAGAAGTAGTTCAGGATAAATGGATGTACAGTAGTATAACTGTGAAACACTAGTATGAAAAGCTTTGGAAAGTTCTTGGACTGAGGCAAGGGTTTCTAGTAGCAAGATAAGGCTTTCTAGAAACACTTGAACTGCTCTCATCTTGGAAGTATTTGGACTGGCATAAGAATGTGTCATTGATGTGGACTCTGAAACATGTTAGAATTACAATGACGGCAAAGTTGAAATTCTTGACCCCTTCCATTTTTTCCCTAATCTTCAGAAATGTTTTTCTTCATACACTACAGTCAACAACTTGGCTGAAACCTGTGCTGATGCTCCTTTATCAAACTCATCTCAGCCTGGATGATATACAAGCAGTGGGAGCAATTGTTTTTCTGCTAAAGCCATTTTTAGTTGACGTTCTTGGTTGATCATGTATTGAGTCTCCTCCTGTGGCACCCAAATTTGTGTTCACAGATACCTTTGGTTCCTGAAAGTTTTTTTAGCATCCGTCAACTAAAAGCGATCCATGTTTGCTTTAAATCCTCCAGGAGACTCTAGTGAATTAGACGAGATTCATCACTCGGTGCGCCCCTTTGCCCCCCGCCGGAGTGACCCGCCCTACACTGGGACAACCCCCTCACCACCGGCCACCACGGAGAGCACACAGCAGACACACTCTCACCTGAGCCATCCTCCCCCGGAGGACCCACTGGGACCTCTGCCTGACAACTGGGAGATGGCCTACACCGAGAACGGAGAGGTCTACTTTATAGAGTAAGTAACTCAACACTTACATACACTCATAATGTAGTATGTCAGTGTTCACTTTTCAGTGTGTGCTGCTTTAGCTGGATCAAGCTTCACCAAAATGTCCTGAATGTTCCCAAGAGGTGATATTTTACGTTTTTTGCATATGTTAGTAGATATGCATCTGTATATATGGTTAAACATTTAATTCCTGTTTCATTATTCATTCATTAAAAAATGTCATGCAGATCAGAAAGTCTGGACACAAAATGACCAAATTCCAGTTTGTAATTGGACAGCAAGTATAAAACCAAGCAACGTTTCTCAGGCCTTTGTAGGATTACCTCTTCAGTTTATGGCTGCAAATCCATGTTTTTACTGAATATGATAGATAACAAGATATTGGAGCATAAACCAAGATCACAGATCATTTCTGCAGCAGGTGACTCACATGGAGCTCCTATACTTTAAGGCAAATAAGAAAACTCAAATAAAAAATATGGGAAAATCAAGTTTGCATGATAGAAAATTGGGGAGAAATTGATTGGAGGTGACCCGGTCGCATTTTATGGTGTGGCATTTGCCCATTGCAACAGTGGGAGAGCTTTTCCTCTAACACATCATACTAGAGCACTTTGTTTTCTTTGGGCTGTTATGAACAAAATTGTTATGAAGTGATTTTCAGTCCTCTTGACTTTTGTAAATATCATAAAGACATCAGAATAACCTCTGACTCCAACATCTCTTGACAAAAAGGAATTCCAAGTGTTATAAGACTTAACAGTCATGACGAACTCTTCATGACGCAAACCTTCCTCTAGAAATGTTCACTATAATCTTGAAATCTTGTCAGCGTCTTTGAAATCCTTCTTGCCACACATCAGATGTGAGGATATAAGGATTATTTCTGTCACCTCAATTTAATTGCATTTGTGTATATTTTCTGCTTAGCCACAATACAAAGACCACCTCCTGGATAGACCCTCGGTGCCTGGACAAGCCTCAGAAACCCCTGGAAGAATGTGAAGATGATGGTATGTCCATGTTTGAGTAGGATTACCTGTGAGATTATCAGTGCTTATGCAAAATCCTCTCTTTTCAAACACAAACCCGTCATATGACACAGTATGTTGAACCTTCAACCTATGTCTGTTGTGTTTTTGTTTTTGTTTTTGTTTTTGTTTTTTTGCCAAGTGTAAAAATGCAGCTTTCTTCCAGGCTGTCTCTTCATTATTAAAGGACTGTTAGAAAACCTCTTAATGAGTAAATGAAAGCTAAGTAATATTAGATCCTCTTTATGTACGTGTCCAATCAGCTCACCCCGCATTCAGTTCGATTTAGATCTAGTTTTCCTGCAGAGCTTTGCTAGATCTGACGAAAAACATGCCCAAGAAAACACCATAAACCTTCTTTCACTTCTTATTTCACAGTATTGTGTTGTTGTGAAAGTCAAAGATGTTTGTACACGAGTGGTGCTTCCCCCAGCAGCCCTTAGGTGTCAGTGTTGGGTCACAGAAAATGGCAATGGGTGCCACTGCTCTGCTATGCTTTCAGCTGTTTGTCAGAGCTAGATGCCCCACAGCTTCAAGGAATTGACAGCATCATGCGCATCATCTAACTAAAATAAATGATGCCCTCTGCGACCTACACTGAGGCGTCCTGCCTGCTCACACATGTTTACCACAGAATTTCAACAAAAAACAAAAACCCAGTAAGATGCGTCAGTGCTCACAAAGTGAAATGTGAGAACATTTGTTATGTTAGTACTGGCTGATACAACGGCTTTAGGTTGGATAAAGTTCTGCCTCAACTCTGCTGCCTCAAACCACACACAGAGATCCAGTCATCTGGGGAAAACATGCCTTGTGATTTTTGTTTACTTGGATAGCTTTGAATAACTCCTGCCACCCAGTGGTCAGATGTAGTGCAATGACTCACAGATGTGCACCTTTTTCTCTCTCCGTCCCCCCTTCTGTTTCCCTTTAACAACGATGCTGTGCTGCCGTGTGGTCCATCCTGCTGAGTAGAAGGGGTACATACAGAGGAGCTGGACAATGACCTAGGTAGGCTCTTCTCTCATTTTTTACACCATACTGTTGCTACACAAACCTGTAATCATCCCACCACCAGCGTCACATCTGGTTCACTGTGCAATTCAGAAAGTTTCAGCTGAATTTCAAATATTTGGAAATGGGCTAGTGAAGATAACAGAGTCAAAACTGTTAATAGAGCACATCTACATAATCACATGCACAACACTACCACCAGTGGCTCATACAGGCTCATTTGACAGTTGGTGAGAGATGACTGTGACAATGAGTCTAATCATCATGAAATGAGACATTGCGCCACGCTGACAGAGATCTGACCTTTACCTAGCCTTCCCTCAGTATGTAGCTTTGATTTTTGACAAACACACACCGTATGTGATCAGAAAAACGGCCCAACACAACTGTCAACTTACCCACCTGCCACCAGCCAGTCTCACACACACACACACAAAGCACTCTCACATTGACAGATCGTCATTTCATACATAAGAGACGAGGGCTGATCCGAGGAAGATTGTTATAATGATGATTTCCTAATGGGTGTCTGTCTGAGCCAGACGGCAACAGGCCTTTTTCCCTGCGGCCCATCAACACACTAACTAGCCTATCAGACACAGCCGCGCAGCCACTTGTGCAGGATAAATGGTGTCTGGAGACTGTGTCCTGCACCGATATGTACGGGTAATGAATGTCATTCCATCAGGACGTTAATAATGACCTGAAAGTACATTGAAATACACAGAAAAATAAGTTGATAAATGCACACATTTCCTATTCTTCTTCTGTCATTTTGTAGAATTCGTAATAACACTGAATGCATATTGGGTGAAAGAATGAAACTTCCCAGAAAAGCAGCTTCTTTGGTTTGATTTGTAATCACTTCTAGTTTTGTAAAATGGGATTAGACAGGTTTTCATTTGCCTCAGGGTCAGAGACTAATTCAGGAAACCTATTTAAGAATTGACTGTTTTTTTATTATCTGCTAAAGCTGCATTAATCAATATTTTTTATATTAACATTGAGTCAAATGACTATATGTAATGTGAAAGAGGTCACCCACAGAGATTCTTCTATTATTTTCCAGCAGCCAGCCACTGTTTTTTCAGCAAACAACAATAAAAGCGGGACAAAGACAAAAACATTAGATTAAAAAAAAGTCGACCACACACAGTGAAGGTGACCGCATGGTCTGCAGGGCCTCAGGCTTTTTAGCAGCTCCCATGTTTAAGCATCTGGAAGAGCTGCCGTGTTATAATCGTCAGATCAGATGAGCCCCATGTCCATAAGAAAGCGCTCGCCTGGACAAACGTGTTGAATAGTAGTTATCGATCAGCACAATCCAATACAGGTGGGCAAAGAAACGTAATTAACTTCAGTCCTCTGAGGAGGAGCAGTCTCAAGCATTTCATGAACGCTGGCACACACACACACACACACACACACACACAAACGTTAGAAAGGAATTGATACGCACAGTGAGAGATCTCAGTTTACTTTTGAAGCTGTAGCGCTGTGAGAAAGACTTTGCACCAAACCCCTATCCTGCAACACTCGACTATCTCTGCGAGTGGGCCAGAAAGAGGATGAAAAAGTAGATGGACACACACACATACACAGAAAAGGAGAAACGAATGAGAAGGACAGAGGACAGCCTTATAGAGAAGGACTCAGAGAGAACAAAATAATGAGTGTTAGATAGTGAACAAGTTAGCGTTAGATGAGAGATGTCATGCCTCTGGCTTTGCCCGTTCTTCACTTCAACACGTCGCATTAGATGGAAATGTAACATGTTCCCTCTGTGGGAAAATGACTGCCTGAAAAAATGGCTGGCCTCTGGGATAGTGAGTTTTTGAATTGGATCGCTGACAGACCGACTGGGTGGGTGTGTGGTTGTTTCATCTGGTGACATGTTGGCAGGACGCTTGGCTTGGCAGAGTCGCTGGTTGTTGGGTCTGTTGGCATGGAGGCGGGCACATTGGCTAACCGGCCTGTTGTTGGGGGATGACTGACAAGGTGGCTGTTTTTCTGGATGTTTGAATGCATGGTTGACTGTTAAATTGGTTGTTATGCTGGCTGGATTCACTGGCCAACTCACTGACCAGTTAGCACTCTGGCTAAAGGACAGGGTTAGTGGTCAGACTGCTCTCACCAGAGAAACACAGGCATGGTGGGAAAATTGTATGTGAAAATAATAAACTAATCATTTATTTAGTTTTCCCAATTAGATTGTGGTGGGAAAAATATTTGTTGCTTGCATTAACTTCACAGGTAATGTTTTTCCAGGTGAAGGGATTGCTTCATTTTAGTACTGAATGCAAGTCAGGTAGGTGGTGGGGCCAGATGTTGGGCGTCCAGACACAGATGTTTGATGCTGGACATCAGAGTCTTACACACAGTAAAATTAACAGTGTCTGGTCATTGTGTGAAAACAAGCAGTCACTGTGGACTTTTCCATATTAAACAAACACTGTGATCTTTCCCTGCTGAGAGTGCCTGCTTTAATCATGCTTTAGTTGGTACAAACACATATTGTATTGCAAGTGTGGATGCTGTAGGACAACAAGTGAAATACATTGTCAGCGAACAGTTTACTGACATCTTGTGTCGTCTGTGAGTATTTTACTGAAATTGCATAAACATAATTTTCGGGAAAAAGGGTTGAAGTGTCTGGTTATAAAGATGCATATGCCTCCCTTAAGTACAAAAGCAGAAGCAGAGGGACATTGTTATACCTTTAAACTCAGAGAGGAGTTCAGGATGGATGGTTTGGCATGCAAACTGCCAGACTTTAATAGCTGAGACCAGAGTTTGCATCCTGTCTCTTATTAACAGCCAACGTTGGATTCTTTTAACCTTCACTCCAATCGTTCTCTAAACTTAACCAAACCAAACCTTAGCCGTAGAGGTAGCTCATCAGAAAATGCTCATGTGATTTTGCTGCTGACAAACCACCAACTTTGTTTAGGCATGATGAGTTGTTGCTGATGACTTGGTGGATGGTTGCATGGCTCCTTGGTGGTTGACTGCACAGGATTAACTGCTGTTTGTCCACTGAAAACCTGGCAGCGTTATTCCCCGTCACATTCCATGGAGTGGTTTCCCCTATTTGTTAGTGAAGTCAAATTAATGACTGAATTGTCATTTCCTATTATTTCCCTCTAGTTGTGTGTACCTCTCTCCCTGTCTCTCTGTCTCGGCTGCTCCCATGAGGTATTTCTAGTAAGCTGAACCACCTGTCTCTCTTTGCATTAGAGGATAAATCTACCCTCTACGGACGCTCACACACAAGAAACGCACACATAGTTGTCACAATGGTGTTTTCTAATGCCAGCCAAATGTTTAACCTTTCGCTTCATCAGATTAACAGACTCGGAGCAGGAGATAAAGACAGCGGGTAGAAAGCGACAAAGAGATGAAGAGAAAGAGAGAGTGGAGGAGAAACAGACAATGGCAGTAGGAGAGTAAAGCAGGGAGGAGTGGAGAGCGAACTAGGAGCAGAGAAGGAGAGAGCGGTCATTTGAAGTTGCTTTGGCAGTCCTCTATGACTTGGCAGACATTGTGTCGGTACAACTCTCTTGCCAATGTGGGCCAACATGTACCCGTGCATGCCAACTTGAGCCAATGCCTGCTGCCCCAGCCACTCTTGAAAAAAAAAAAAAAAAAAGTAGGCCTTGGTTTTTACACTTTGATGTTCAAGGGGTTTAAAGTTGCTCTGAATTACAATCTGGCTTGGTAGAGATATGGAGGGAAGGACTAAGAGAGAGGAGAGAGGAGGGGGGTAGTAGAGGAGTATGCGTGAAAACCGAGCACCCTGTGTGTCAGTGGGCTAGTGTTAGACAGGCTGCTCTCTAAAGCCAACATGGTAGTTTGATCCTCACAACATCTGCAGCCTGCGTCTAGGTGTCCTTCAGGAAGACGCCCATCGTCTTACTCACTCATTAAAGTGGTAGTGGGCATGAGTTCTCCTCTTGAACTAGCATATGATTAGCTTAAAATGATCCACTCATTGATTATGACCCAATAATACTCTACATTTCCAATTATTTATTAGGTTAACGCGGTTGTTGACACACAAAAGTCAGCACAACCCAAGCCTTCAAGAATTAGTGCTGCCACACTCAGTTGCATGTTCCACCCCACACAAGTGCTACAAGGCTGCGGATGCATGAAGTAAAACATAAGTGCATAGGAAATGACATTGTAGAAATTGATTTTGTGAACCGCATCAAGTTCAGTCACTGGTTAATCCAGCAGTTTTCTCTGTTCCAAAGACACAAGTTGAATGCTTTGTTTTCATTTTGATTAGCAATCTAGTCCTCAGTAGTCAGTTAGCTTATTGACCGGCAAATATTCTTTTATCTGCCTCGATGTTTATCAGAGCTTCAATTAGCACCATAGTCCAGTGTCCAGGACTGACATCACTGGAGGACACACAGCACACACATTTACATGTCCACATAAATATTCAAAAATGTACATGAACTTGCCCAACATGAGCATAAATTTACACAAAATCAAATTTGCACGACTTCATTTCAAATACAGGCCCGGGGGTAAAAGCACTCAGTAATACACACACACACACACACACACACACACACACACACACACACACACACACACACACACACACACACTCTCTCTCTCT
>JAPZEA010000012.1:24746685-24763501 GCA_029783685.1 Heniochus monoceros | reverse complement strand
TTTGCCAGAGAGAGGACTATTGGACAATGTGTGTTCGTAGCCAATTAGAAGCCTCTGACATTTTCTATGTGGACGCCAGCCAATAATCATCGCTGCTGTAATCAGACTACAGAACTGAATGAGATGGCTCCATTGTTGATAATGGCATCACTCTCTCTGGCAAACACTGTAAAAACACAGCACGTTGCCACCGTCGGGCAATTACGCACTGCTGAAGTGGGCCCAGTCATATTCATATCTTTTCCTAATCATCGTTGATTACGACGAATTTCACTTTTACTCTCTGCAAAATTCTGTAGAAGTGTTGCGCATGCATGCATGCTCGCGTCACTGAGAGGACGCAGCTGCTCTCAGTGCCACCTCCACGAATAAAGCAGCTTATCAAGTTAAGTCAAGGGTGCGGTCCACAGAGCAGGAGCAGGCGCAGGTGAAGTCAGATCTGCAGTATATTCACACACAAGCAGGGTGACTTATGTAAAACACTGAGGACACAAACACAAGCAGACAATAGATGACAGTACCAAGGACAGGCATCTTCTCACTGATATAGCCAACAAATTAATTAGAAATGCGCTTTTTTTGTTGTGTTCCCTGGACTGTATGAGGTATGAGGAAAAGAAAAGGGCTGTGTCATGCACAAACAAGAAATCGTTCAATCATTTTCTCACTTTCCCTGTATATTGTTTTCATACAGCGGTTTCAAAGCCTGAGTTCGTCCTCCCTCCTCCAGTTCACCCTCCTTCTCCCCTGTACCTGTCTTTCCCTCCTTGCTTTTTCCCTCCTGCTTCCTGGCCTCCTTGCCTTCCCTCTCTCTGACCCCTTCACCACTCCTTTCTCCCACCTCCTTTCATCTCTCCATCCCTCCATTCATCCACCCGTCTCTGCCCAGGGGGGTCTTGCTCTGTTCTTATCTGATGTGTGGAAATGTCAGCCATGTGAGGGGACAGGGACGGGGCAGCCAGACAGCCTGTGAAGCTGTTGAGTCACTCCAGCCCTGGAGACTGACTGACAGGCAGACACAATGTGAGGCAAAAGGTCTCTACTGGGCTTGCCTTTAATGGCTCAATACGTGACCCCCCAGCAACTTCACAGCCTTGAGTTTTCCCCGCTTCCTGTCTAACACTCTCTTTTTTCACTCTCTCTCTCTCTTTTTTTTTTAGAACTTCCACCAGGATGGGAGAAAATAGATGATCCAGTGTATTGGGTCTACTATGTTGAGTAAGTGGACGTGAGCAGTATGTAAAGGCACCCAGCACCACACAAGGACACAGGCTGACGCCGCACACAGGCATGCAGAAAGAAGAAGGAATGGCCTTCTTGCGTTTTTCTTCCTGCACATAAATTGAAGTGCTTTCATACATTTTCATTCAAACAAAAGAAGCTCTTGACCTTACTGTAAATGGGAGCAGCTCTCGTGTATGTACAGTTCTGCCGTAAGACGTCACAGCCAGATTTCACTTCAACTATTTTGGTCCTTTGTGTACTGGAAAATGTAGGCCATTTTGTTTGTGTCATTCTCTTTTGGGAAAACATGCAGCGAGTGTGTCTGTGTGTGCGTCTGCATGTGCATGTGTGCATGTGTGCATCTCATCTTGTGTGAAGCTCCTAGGCATCAGCATTAATACGAATATGTTTCATGCGTTTTTGATGTTGTTCAAAGCAGCACCTGGGGGCTGAAGGCTGTGGCATTTCTATTTTTTTTTTTCCTCTTTGTCTCTGTTTCTAATATATTTTTTTCCTAACAGACATTATTCACCATTTCCTTCATTTGCTGTATAATGCGGTGCTTTCAGGTGTAATTTCTCGGTGCTGGTAGGTTTGCAGGAAACCTTCCAGGGTTGGTGTGTGATGTGAAAGATGTTTGTAGTTTCCATGAAATAAGCCATCATCAAAATGTGATTTATTTGAATGTTTGTGGGCGCGATTGTGTCACGCATATCTCAGAGAGGGATTCCTGTGTAAGTACGGATGGATGCATGCATATTGTGCCACTGTGTATTAATCAAAGCTTATCACCGTGTCTCCCCTCCCTCTCTTGACCCTATCTCTCTTCTATTTCCCAATCTTCTCCTCTGTCTGTTCCCTCCCCCCGCTGCGCTCCACTTTCCCGCTGATACTTTTTTCTTGTCCTGCATCCTCTTTCCTTATTTTCTATACCTGTTATTCATTCCTCCTGTCCTTCATTTCTTATTCCTCAACCTCCATCCACGCATCCCTTCTTCCACCATCCAAAAGTCATATCAACAGGAAGACCCAGTATGAGAATCCAGTGTTGGAGGCTAAGAGGCGCAGACAGCTGGAGCAGCAGCAGCCTCAGCAGCCTCAGCCCCAAAGCCAGCAGCCACCTGAAGGTGAGCGCTACATCCGAGGTTCGTTCACAAGCCCCCACCAAGGGCGTCATTTCCTTTCTTTCTATTCATGTGTGTGACTGAGTTGTCTGCATATGTCTGTATGTGTGTGTGGGATTGTGTCTGTATAACAATAATTGCTACAGTACTTGATGTTGCCTGCTACTGCCTTATGATTTGCTAAGTGCCCTTCCATAAAGGCATAACTATTATTTGCGGCTGTGCCATGCAGCCTTTTTGAAGTTAATTTCTGTTTTCTGTGTTGCTTTCGGATACTTGTTTGTGGTAATATCTTGAAAGGTTTTTCTCTTAGGTGAAGACAGGTAAGTTTGGCTTCAACCGAAAATGATCTGCCTGCCAAAGAGAGTCATTTAATAAAGCACTAAGTGCTACCAGTGATAACAGTGATAATGTAGCTGGCACAGCTGCCAAAACTCAACCGACTGGCGACCTTAGGTAGCTCTTGCTTCCTTTCTTAGGCCTTATGTATTAACAGGACGCCCCGCAGAGAGATTAATTGCAAAGGCAGGCCGGCCCACATGGGAACTCTCCTATCACGCTCTACCTTCTGCTCATTCAGCAGAAATCATTCGCATCCACTCGATTACCTGCTGGCTTTTCCCCCGTCTGAAAGCTCAATCTCTCTTCAAAAAAACTCAATACCTTCATGCAGGGTTTTTACCCATTTTTTCACCTCTGAATTGATTCTATCAGCCTGTTAAGAATATTAATGAAGGGTGTAGTCTGATTGGTGCCGTGATGCCGTAACAAGGTGATTAATCAAAGATGGTAGCCATTATGAAGAAATGGGTCACTCTAGTTTCACACAGCTCATTTTGTATTCAATAAGGAGATGAGAAACAGTTCTAAAAGCTTGATGAAGTTTGTGCGACCTGTTTAACCTGAACTTACATGTTATCTTACTGTTGCTCAGTGGGGAGCTGTGAAACTGTATTGTAGGTTTCACATGATATCTTGGTAGTTGAGCCACTTTCATTGACTTGTTGCTCTGTGGGGAGGTTTTGTAGCTGAATATCAGGCAGTCACCACATCAGGAAATGTAGAATTTTCACAGAGAATTTTCAGACCTATTCCCTCACAAGTTCCTCTAGCTTCATAGAAAGCCAAATGGCTTTTTCCCAAACACGCAGCACAGTAGGCCATGTTGTCCCAGAGCCCTTGGCCCCGGTTTCTTCCACAAGTAGGGCAGCTGTGCACCTGTTTAGACCCCATCTAGAGAATATGTGCCTCTTGCTGTTGCAGAATGGATTGAGGACTCTGCGTTGGCAGGGGCCCCACTGGCCAGCTATGCTGCCAACCACCAGGAGACCTACAGGGACCCTCAGACAGGACCTACAGTGCCCAACGCAATGGGACAAAAACGTAAGTTCCCACCAATTATGGAAGTAAAGTCCGAAACTTCATAAAAAAAGAATTACTCATTACTTTTCTGTTTCTAAGCTGGTTTACCCAGAGTGACTTATTATGAGTTAAACCAAATTCAGATCTTGAAGTGTAGTTTTCCTGGGCAGGTGCCTCAGGGCATGTTTGTGTTTTCATGATGGAGGACCGGTTATGAATTGACACTATAAAGCTGCTCTCTGTTTGTTTCATCATATATTCTTAATAAGTAAAATAAGATTTAACTCTCTGGTATGTACAGTAGATCATGTTTTTCCGTGTGAGCACTCGAGGCATGTATTTCATACATGTGCTCCCTCTGTGTTTACTGTGGCCACATGTTGCTTTACATGGATCCTCTGTTCTGTTGTTCCATTTTCCGGATCAAATAATGGCCTGATTTCACCCACCATTTAGCGATACACACACCTACAGACACAGTGTCTAGCCGTTACTGTGTGTTTCCTCCTCCTGGCTGCCAGCTCCTTTTATACCAGCCTCCCACTAGCAGCTTGTCTAATTAGCACAGCCATGGCGGAGAATTAACTGCCTCACCCTGTCTTTCCCTCTCACTCTCCCTTGCTGCTCTGTTGGCCATCTTTTCCTTTTTCCCTCATCGATCCCTTTATTTTATGGCCCACATTTGCCATCTTGTTGGCTTTTGTCTTGTCTCCTGCCACTTTCTGCCCCATCCAGCTGTTGCTTCTGTCCATCATTCTGTCTTTCCATCTTGCTTTCTGACTTCGTTGTTCAGTCTTGACATTCCTCCAGAGACAGGCATCATTTGAAATCTCTTTATCTAATTACCTTCTTTCCTCCTGCTTCCTGGTCTGTTCTTACATCTCTGGATCCCTTGTGGATAAAGCCGCCATCTACGTTCACAGTTTTGTTACATCTCTCCAGTTGTAAAAAATGCTATTCCAAGGCATTGCACACATACACACACACACACACACACAGAAAAACACCACAAACACAAGGACATCAGCTGACATCAAGGGTAATGCATTTTTCATTGAATGCATAAGCTGTAGCACTAGCATAACATAATGTAGTCACTAAGCACACATTCCTGTGTGACCCCCCTCTCCTTAATGTACACTCTCCACCTCCTTCTCCCTGTTTGCTTTCATTCTTTCCTTCACCTCTGCCAACATATCTTTCTGCATTTGTGTGAAGTCATTTGTGTGCAGTAATTTTCTGTAGTATTTGGCTTATATTGTGTCTATTAATAGACGGTCAGATCTCACCCTGTGTTGAACTGTTGATCCCCATTACTCCCACTCTCTACAGTGAAGACGGTGGATGAATACCTCACTCAGTTTTTTTTATTTAGACTGATTCCATCTCACATCTTTCTTCATTTTATCCTTAATGCCACATAATGAAGTAGAGAAAACAGGAAGAAAAAGGATGACTGAATAATTGGGTTCAGATTGCAGTGTTTGAGCACTTCTCTCGACTTAAGACCACTGCGAAATGTGTTTCCGTGTTAATTAAACCCTCACAACCAGTGCTGAATGATAGAGAAGATGTCTTGCTGGCGCTCACCGAGGAGGAAACCTCTCTCATGCAAATGCTTTTGTCATGTGACCTTCATGGATTGAGGATGTCACATTTGATTTAATTGCTCAAAATTCCGGTGCCTCTCTGTTAATACAAAACCACCATTAAATGTGAAAAAAGCACTGCACACGAGGCAGTCGAGAAGCTGAAATAGTGTAATTCAGCTTCTGTATTTGTGTCCTTTTTGATGTTGTAACTGCCCAGTGTGCAGGCTGTTTGAGCTGCTTTGCCTTTGACTCCATGCACTTTTAAGTACAGGTAATCAATGTAGCCTTAGTCAGCACAAGTACAGGATCAGTATAAGATCCTTTACAAGCATCATACACAGCTGTAACCACACATAATAAAATCAAACACAGTTAGTTGCCAGATACTGCCCATAGACTCACATTCAATCCCAGAATCAAGGCACTCTTTTGATGGCAGCGGTGGCTGGTGCCTAGAGGAGGTTTGGATTGATTGGGACACTACACTTATCCTTCCAATTCCCTTTTAACATAATTAATCTATTTATTATAATCAGCCTGTTTGGTTCAGTCATTGGACCAGAAAACACCCACTGGATAAGCACCAAGCCATTATACTAATTTTAAGTGGCTGCACTGATCACTAAGAGTAAAGGTTAGGTGTGTGTTTCGATGAATGATTAGTGTTAATGCTTTTGTAGAGAACCCTTTTCATGCCAGTGAACATTTTACTGCAGCCCAGAATCAGTATATCACCAGACTGAGAGCAGCTTTATCATTTTTGGTGATATACAAAAAGAACCCAAAGCTGCTGAATTCAGTTTGTGCTGGTGCACCGGTGTATCAGAATTATCAAAGTTGAATTATCTGTTTGTGTGTTCAGGCGGGAAGCCTTTCTTTACTCGTAACCGATCCGAGCTGAAGGGGACTTTCATCAACACCAAGCTGAAAAAGAGTCGTCGGGGGTTCGGTTTCACAGTTGTGGGAGGCGACGAACCAGATGAGTTACTGCAGATCAAGAGCCTAGTCCTGGATGGACCGGCCGCCCTCGATGGCAAGATGGAGACAGGTTGGTGAACTGAATGTATCAAAGTTTACAAAGAAGGAACACTGCTTTTGAATATTGCTTTGGTTTGATTTTCTGAATGCTGATTGTGTGTAAGTAAGGAGGCTAAAACTTTGCTTGATAAATTCCTTACATACAAACTAAAACCAACCTTTCTCCCTTCTCCACCTCTCAGGTGACGTGATCGTGAGCGTCAACGACACATGTGTGCTAGGCTACACCCATGCCCAAGTTGTGAAGATCTTCCAGTCCATCCCGATTGGCTCCATGGTTAACTTGGAGCTGTGCCGTGGCTACCCACTGCCCTTTGACCCGGATGACCCCAACACCAGCCTGGTTACCTCAGTGGCCATTCTCGACAACAAAGAGCCCATCATCGTCAACGGCCAGGAGGCCACCAACAGCTACGGCTCGCCGTCCAGCCACGGCAGCCAGAACAACAACAACGGCTCGACCAACGGCGGGGCACCCCTCAACGGCCTCCCCAGACCCCACAGCCCCTCGGCGGAGGTGGCCTCTGACACCTCTTCCCAGCATGGCTACCCCAGCGACGTGGTCACCCTGGCCTCATCCATCGCAACGCAACCAGAGCTCATCACTGTACACATGGAGAAAGGGGACAAGGGCTTCGGCTTCACCATCGCCGACAGTCCCGGAGGTGGAGGCCAGAGAGTGAAGCAGATTGTGGACTACCCGCGCTGCCGCGGCCTCAAGGAGGGCGACATCATCGTGGAGGTGAACAAGAGGAACGTGCAGAGCATGTCTCACAACCAGGTGGTCGACCTGCTCAGCAAGTGTCCCAAAGGCAGCGAGGTGACCATGCTGGTGCAGAGAGGTGAGTGGAGGCTGATCTCTCCTTATGTACACCTACTGTCTCTGTGAATTTGTCATTTATATTGTAACTGATGAGAGCAGATGGAGAAGAGGAAGATGGAGCAAACAGGTGGCAAGTTTTATGGTGGTTTCTGATTTATGTGCCCATGTATTGAAGTACTGCAAAGCACAACAAACCTTTCCCATGAATCTGCTGGATGCTGTTGATAAAAAAATAATAGGCCTGCCTTACAGGCTGTTCCAGCTCACGGAGAGCTCTTTTATTGGCACATAGAAGACTTGATAGATGGATAATTGTGGTATGGAAGGAGAGAAGGAGGCACAGAGGAAGTTCAAATAGCATTTGAGGAAGAGAGAGTGAGGTGGTTATACTGAGTAGCATTGGCAGTCAGAACATCATAGCTGTGTTGAAATGGAAAGGAGGCAGAGAGAAGGAAAAGAGGGTAAAACACAGGAGAGAAACTCAGCTCGGATATTCTCCCTGTCTTTTTCTGTCTGTCTCATACTCAGCTTCTCTCTCTGCCCAGGTTCTGATTCACTCCCCTCTGTTTCTGTCAGCTGCTTGTGTTGGCACATGTCTAATTTATTTTAGGCTTTTAGTGTACTCCCATGTCAAAGTTGGTTGCTTTAAAGATGCCACCAGTTGTGCTCGTGTGCCTTTTATCCACCCACATGGCTATCTGGCTTGATATGAGCTGAAGTGTGTGACATTTTTTACTGTTAGCATACATTATCAGCGTTAGTTGGTCAATGTCAGTTCTGCGAAAACAGTGTACCAGCATGTGAATGCTGCTGTTCAGTGTGCACCACTCAGCTTTTGTCATGGTTTTTGATTGAAAATCGCTGTCACACAGAAGCACTAAATGGAAACAAAGCAACTGTGAATGGAGAATAAAACTGAAATGATTGAATTTTGGTATTTTCTCTCCAATCCCCCTCAGACTCGCAGACCTCCAGAGCTCTAAACGCACTGTGTGATACAAGTAATTGGACTATTTTCTCTGTCAGACTGTCCATAGCTTGCTTCTGGGGCTTATTAATTCAAGTAACTAAAAGGTTTTTGTGTGTGTGCACACACAGAGTTTATCTCCTCTGTAGGGTTAAGTGCTCAGAACTGTCAAGGGAAATTGGTCAGATGAATGGCGGCCAAGTCGCATTGTAGTCTCACATTGAGTCCCCGTCTTTCCTTCTGTCTTTTTATCTACATGTGTGACTCCGTCTCAATTTGTATCTCCGTCTCTTTCTCCATGTTGTCACACTCTCTCTTTGTCTCGCTTCTTGACACACACCCACACTCCAAACACACACAGACCGAACCGTTACACTCCCTCTCCGTGTCTTTTTGCTAATGAGAAGCATTTCTTCATCATGCTAGTGTACACAAGCCCATAAAGTGATACAGCTTCATCATGGGCAGGGACTTAATGGGCTTGTGTAAACAAACTGACTGGCTTTGGTAGCCACAGGCAGACAGATACCACTGTAGGAGACAGAATGGCACTGAGCTAAAAGACAAAGGTATGGATGATGATAATGCATATGAAGCATTTTAATTGAACCAGCATTACTACCGCTTTTATCCTACTTAGGGTTTGGTAAGACGGATGGCAGTCAACAGAGAAACACACACACAGGAAACAAATATTAAAGCCAGTTTAATATATGGTGTATCATAGCTGGACCTGCCTTTCTGGTGCTCCATGCAGATTAATAATAGAGTAAAAGTCTGCTCACTGCACTTCACCCATTTTAACGTTTTAGTACCAAGTGCTGGCTACTGTGTGTTTTACAAAGAACCTCTCTGATGAAGAGCCTCTAAAATCACAACGCAGCCTGTAATTAGTGAGCCAAAGTACAAATTGGACCAGTGCAGTGTGTCGACTTCTTTCTTCATTTGTCCTGCACTAAGGATGAGTATCAAACCTCCATTTTTTTTATTTTAGGCACCAGCTGAAATGTGTCGCGCTGAGCACTGAGTAGCACTGAATATCAAAAGCTGGCAAGTCGTAAACCCTGGCTCTGAATCTTTTCACTTTCATCCTTCACATGTTTTATTTTATCCAATCAGCGGCGTAATGTTGAATGATCCATCTGTTTACATCATGTGCTATTATACGTGTCAACACCCCACCCACACTGCATCATTCACATGTCATACATGTTGCCAACACACACACACACACACACACAGTCACGCTCATGAGAACATAAACCAAGGTTCTAGACACGGTACCTTAATTACTCTCCCACTCTTCGTCTCTTCACAGCTTTCTCACTCCGGCTCACTCCACCAGTAGCAGCAAGGCACGCTGGCCTCTAATTGGGGTCCTGATGTCAGCTTTGCTTATCATACACATACGTCTTTTTCTCTCTTGTGCTCTCTTTAACTATCACTCTCCTTCGATCCATCAAGAATCTGTTCTACCATGAGCAAACACCGCTTGTGCATGCACACGCACACGCACACAAACACACACGCAGTCAGTTTCGGTCTCAAACATGGAGCATCGTGCATCCAATTATAGATTCGCGGCAGAAAGACCCTGGTACAATCTTAATTGGTGGAGATTTACCCCTCCTCCAACCATCCATCCCTCTTTTCTGTTTCTATTCCCCCACTGTCAGTATGTAGATTCACAACCGCTCACCCACATGAAGATGGGAGCCAATCCCTGAGGAGTGTCCCCCGTCAGCTTTCTCCCACCATCTTTCTCACAGTGTGCGAGTATGTGCGCGAGTCATATTGCGTGAAATTGTGAATGTGTGTTTTTTCCATCCCACACCAGCCACAGTGTGCTGAATGTTTGATGCAGTCTTAGTGTGAAAACCTGACAGTGTGAAGCTCATTCAGTGGTTTTTGCTTTCATCTTTGTCTGAGCAAGTTGCATTATCTTTGAATAATCTTCTGTGACCCTTTTGGTCCAGTTAATACATACAGAGGGAGAACCACCCGCCAGTGTGTCTGGTTAACGCAGTGTTTCATAGGTCAAGCACCGGAGACGCAGAGGTTTAACAGACATTTTGCACTCTGAAACGTACTGCCTGTAAGCACACAGGCATGATTTATTGCTTCAATCAGGTCTGTGTTTCGTGATACATCGTTCTTTCATTTGTCTAATTACACTGCTCTAATGTGCTCATTTTCCCCTGCCTGTCTTCTCCTGCCCCCACTGATGCTCTGACATAACTCATTTTAGCCCCCAATGTCTCGCCGTAGCACAGACGTTAATTTCCTCTCCCATGTTCCCTTTAAAAAGGTGGAAATGTTACAGGGTCTGCAGGGACACATACACCTGCTGTACAGCCTTTTGTCAGCGAAAACTTGTTTGGGTATAGCGTTTGTGGAACACAGCCTATCAATAGCCCAGCAGCTCCTGTCATTAGTCAGCTATGGAAAAATGAAGCTCATTTGTCTCACCTGCATGTAGAGTCGTGTTGTACTCTAGATTTCTTTTTTCTTTTTTTTTTTTTAACGTGTTAGTAAGGCCTGGTAGGTGCTGCAATGAATGCAAGGTAATTTGTAGCCATGTGCAGGAAATGGAAGGAAAGATAGCTGCAATGAGTGAAGGGAGAGGGAGAGAGCTGTGGATGGAGGGATGTCAGAGGATCAGAACAGAAGCACAGAAACCCCCATGATGCTCTGCTCTCTCTCTCTCTGTCTCTCTCTCTCTCTCTCTCTCTCTCTATCTCTCTCTATCTCTCTCTGTCTCTCTCTCTCTCTCTCTCTCTCTCCCCCCTCCACTTCGCGACTCATCAATCAACAGTGACACATTAGTCGCTGCTGGGCAATCAGGCCTCACACTCCTCTCAGAATGAGAGATGGACCTTTTCTTTCCTCCCACGTAGCCAGCGGACAGACAAATGGCAGGTTGAGGGACTAACACAGACAAGAGGTGTTAAAGTATTTTGCAAATGTCAGTGTATTTGATGAACCCCCTCCACTGCGCAGTCACTTTTCTCGTTTCCTTTGAATAAATGGGAAGCTAAATACCCAAAGACAGGTCCGAGATCTCAGAGTATCTGCATGGCCACTTGAAAACTCTAAAGAGCATCCATCTACATGGCGTCCATAGTGTTAAAACACATTGTTTACCTTTGTGTGGGTTTCCCCTCATTGCCTTTGAGTGCGGGTTGAAAGAGATTTATTGTACCCTTGTAGACAGACAGGGTTGAAATCTGTGTTTTCCTTTTCATGGATGTGCAGTTTAAAGAGGGTAAAAACACAAGTGGATCATTGCCACACTAGACAGCTCTTATTGGCATAATGTTGCAAGTGAACCGGCAGCTTGTAATCTCCTCCTGTCAAAAAGCACTCCATGGATCAGTGTTCTTTGAGGACACAGACGCATAGGCCCAAACACAATTACGTGAACTCACATAACCCTCATAAACAAACTCGCAGTTACCGTCATACACATTCATAAGGCCCATATAATGTGGACAGTCTTGTACACACCCATTAGACAGAGATAAACGTTGATGATGGGTCCCTGCACAGACCAAACCAGAAAATCAATTCACTGTATGGGCAGGAAGCGTCGTATTTTTGCCCACTTCGCATTAAAAAATTCTGCTGACTGTACGTTCCAAAGGCACCATAACGAACAGCATTGCAGTCCTGGAAAGCAATGATGGGGGAGCAGCCTGCCCACTGGGTGCCCACCATTCACCTTCGCTCTTTTGTGGCTAGCTGGAGGCTTGTGCCTCTGAATCACTGCTTGTTGCACAAGGGAAAAGGTGAGCCTCTCTCTCCCCCATCCCCCACCAATCTCCCATGTCGTCGTATCTCCCGTTGTAAATCTCCTCCATCGCACCGTCCTTTGTTTCTATGACAATCCTCTGCAGATAATCTGCGCTGGGGTCTCCTCTGGGTGGATGTGTGCATTTGGTGGAGGAGGGGATTTCACCGCTGCCACAAGAAAGAAGGCAGAGTGCAGGGAAAAAAACACTCCTTGGTTCTATTCTTTTTAATAATAAGGCACCACCTTCCTTGCAAGAGAAAATGTTCCATCATTTTTTTTTTCTGCACACATGCTCTCCCTGGTCATCTTTGCTATCTATTTCGTGACACTGCTATGCCACTCAGTCGCTTTTAATTTCACTGTTTATACACACACACATAGAGAAAGCTAAATAAAGCTGTACTCTGCAGGGCTGTCACATCCTGGCTCCTGATGTACACAGCTGATGTGAGCTTTTCACTCCTTTGAGACAGTCTGTCAGTTCCCCACCGTCACCAGGCACTGTCGCCACAGTGACAGATGGACCTGCCTGTTGGAAGCCATCACTCCTCGCCGAGATCTGCCGACACATACGCACACGCGGGCACTGTGGACAGACAGCATAATCTGTTTCGTAATGGGTTCCGTTTAGTGACTGCTGTGCTGCCAGGTTGTTGCAACAGTTCCTGTCTATTGAGGGGTACCGTACAGCAGCTGAGGGTACAGTACTTCCTGTCAGCCTGTGCCCGCCCGGTTCATCCAAATACAATTAAAACCTCCTTTGGCAGCTTCATTTTCATCTTTCCAAGACACAAATCTCAACTCTGTGAATCAGTGCTTTCATGCATATAGTTGCATTTATTCCACCACACGTTGGACCTCTATCTCAGTGTCTGTCCACCATGCACTGTCTTCACACTGTTGGAATTTAACCAGCTGTGGGGCTGTCACACAGGAAAAACAAGTTGTATTCGCTGAAATTCATAGAGTTTTGCCTCAGGTGGTTAACCAGGATGACTGTTACTCTGTCAAGTTCAATACAAAATTTACTCCAATCCTTAAATAGTCTGGATACTGTTACTATTATTTTGGAATTTGTAATAATCAGTTGATGTATCATTAATCATAAAAAGCCCATAATTTTGTGCCCTGTGGGTTGAGCAGTCCTTTGTTATTCACTGTTAAGAATGCATTTTCTGCTGCGAATTTTTAACATTTAGTAAGCAGAATAAAATGAGCTGGGAGGCCCCACAGCAGTCCTGGTCCATTATTTGAGAGCTGAAAGTACTGAGGATTTAGCGGGCGCTCTCTCACTCAGGCTGTCAGTGAGCGGGCCAGTCGAGATCGCCCACCTGTCCAAAACTGCTCTTTCCTTCCTCTTGTATGTAATTGGGACTGGAGGTTGGCCCAAACATCCACAATACCTTTTGATCTAGGAGCTTCAAACACACTGTGGCACACACACACACACACACACACACACAAATCCATGGCACTGTTCCTGCCTACCAATGTAATGTCAACCAGTGCACAGTTATGTCCTCCTTGTCTTTGTTTATCAAAGTATTTGTCAAAGGGCGTCGATGCCTCACAGCTTAGTTGAGTTCTTTATTTTTTACTGTCAAAGCACTAGTGCTTTTATATTGAAAGATGCAATTCAAAAAGCACAGTGCATTATGGAGACCTGAATCAACCTGTGTCTGAGTCAGTTTGTTGCTAGCATGGGGGTGTCTGTTATGTGTATCGGTGTATCTGATCTGAGATCTAGGAGAGCGAGCGTGCTGAGAGACGTTGACGGACAGCAGCAGCAGATGAGTTGCAGTGGACAGATGAACGATAATCAAACATCACCCTGACGCTTTGACTGACAGCATGCTTAGCCCAGAGAGAAAACCTCGGGATTGACAGCATGCATCTGCGTACGCATCTGATTTAGGGGATTGTTATGCGCTCCTGAATGAATGATTCCTATTGATTGGAAAAAGAGGAGAGGAGAGCGATAAAGGGAAGGAGGTGGGGGGAGGAGAGGAAGGAGAGAAGAAAAAGGCTGCAGACGCAACACAGTTGGAGCTGTCAGTTGTGAATGAACCCAGATGTCTGAGAGATAAAGAGGATGAGCGTGTGTGTGTTTATGTGTGTGTGTGTGTGCGTGTGTGCGCGCTTGCGTGTGTGTGTGATCTTATCCTCTCAGTTTCCCTAAAGGATTGACACACAACAGTGGCCCATTTTCTTCGACCAGACACCGCCTAGTCTCACTCACACTTTACATGTGTTACACACCCCTATCATATGTGAGAGGTGTGCGTGTGGTTCATACTACACTCATTATTGAATTTTGAGTATTATAGAGGTAAACACACACCACGAGTCTTGCCTTTTCTCTTTGTTTCATGCGTTCCTTCTTGCGTTCTCATTTCCATAACTTCATACAACTGTTTATTTCATGCAGAGTCGATGGAGGGAGGGGGAGAGGGCAGCGATGCGCTTAAAGAGCAAATTTCTCTGGCTAGATCGAGGCTGCGTTGGCATTTTAGTCACCCGTCAGTCTTTCTTTGTGTGCCCGTGTGTGATAATGAATGAGATTTCTGGTCACCGCTCACTCACGCAGAAACCCGACTGTCATACCTTCAGCACACTTTGTGTCGGCGGCGCCTCGCGAAGCCGCCTGATGCCCGTGTGTTTGCAGCTGCATGGATGTTTACCAGCGTGTGGGGGTGGGAGGGAGGCTGAGATGGAAAGGAGAGAAAAAGAGGAAGAGGGAGGGAGGGAGATGATGCTGAGGGAAGAAAAGGGAGGGAGGACAGTGTGCAGTGAGGTGTGAGAGAGGGAGAGATAGGGAAAAAAAGGAAAAGGCAGCAGGAAAGGCAGAGACTGGGAGGACACGGTAACTGCCTATAGATGCTGGAGCCTTCGACAGCGGAGCGTGGCGCTCAGCGGACACAGGAAGATGGTCTCAGTAAGAGGGGAACTGACGGTTGCCTATAATTTAATGTTCAGTATCTTGGACTCCTTCTCCATGGGTAATGCTACGGCCAGGAACTCTAGAGCACAGCTCGCTTTTCTCCTCTCTACTCCTCTCTCTTTATTCTCTGGCTTAGTTGCTCTCCAGGATTCTGTCCTTTCCTCTTAACTCTCACTTTCCTCCCTCAAACACTCACTCACATGCGTGCACTGCCGTCGGGTAGCCAGGGTCTAGCGAGCGCCGGGTTAGCCCTCGGGGCTGGCCTCACTCTTCCGCTGCACCAGTCAAGCCAAGTGCTGGCCGCGGCAGTGATGCAGATAGATCGCGCTGCCTGCACCCCCCTCCCCTCCCTTCTTCCTCAAACGCCAGCCGCGGATGGGCGAGCAAAGGAACCAAGCAGGGGGAGAGAGGAAAGAAGGGAGAAGGAGACGAGGGCTAGATGAGCACTATTGTGACATTGTTTTGGAGTCTGCGTTATCTGTTTTTGTGTTGTTGTTTTTTTTTTGTTTTTTTTTTTGCCAGTCTCCTTTTTTTCTGAACATGGATGATATACCAAAAGTAAACTGGTAACCTTCTCTCTTTTCCTTTTTCCCATTTCTCTCTGGCTTCACAGGGGTGGCGCCTGCAAAGAAGAGCCCCAAACTGGTAAGTAGTTGTTTTCCTATATTTTTCTCTTCTCCCATCCATCCCTCACTCTTCTGTCCTCCATCCACATGGTGTAACTGTCAGAGGGATATTGGCTCATTTTCACTGCCTCTCCTCTCCTACCTCACCACCAGCTCTCCTCTGTTAGGGGGAACTTGTGCTGATGTTGTGGGTCTGTTTGTAGACATGGGATGCTGTGCGGTGCGGGGTTGGCTCCCTGTAGCTTCACATCAGTGCCCCCTCCACTCTGGTGGGGGCTGGGACGAAGGGCTTTGATGCACAGCGTGAGCTGGGTTGCTAACACGCTGATGATCGCGTCGAGCTGGGTGCTAAGCTTGCAGAGTGAGAGTTGAATGTATGATCACAGCTGAGAAACGGCCTCATCCTCTGACATCTGCTGCATAAATGGAGGGAGCATGTTGTCTGACTGAACATGTGTTTGTTAATTTCTTGTTTTGCAGGATGATTTTGCGCTGGCTCCTCCGTACAGAGATTACACTAGGAGGGTATGTGATGTTGTTTAGATGTTGTGAAAGTTTTGGGGGAATGAGGTGTGATGGTAGTGGTGCTGGATATGTCATGGGTTAGATGATAATGGTGATGGTACAGCATTCTTACAGCAGATAATAGAGGTGATAAGTTGAGACTGATGATGGTGTTAATGCATGATGTTTCAACATAATGTTTGGTTGTAATAAGCTGTTTATTAGCAACAAAACACTAAAGATGACTGCGATGCTGTGATGAATCAAGGGACTGAACCCAAGTGTGGCTTTCCAGTGGCAAAGCAGGACTGAGCTGAGTCTGATGAAGCAGCGAGGTTTTGTTTTCATTGCCCCAGACCCCCCTCCCTCCCTCCCATCCTCTGTCTCCTTAATAAGTTATTGGAGCAGGAGAAACCAATGTATTAGACCAGTCCCGGAGCACAGAGGGAAAACACAATGACTGCAGAAGGTCAAATCTAATAGATCCATCAAGAACAAGAGATTTGTTTTCATTTGAAAGGGGAATAGGATTTGGAGTTTGTGTGCATCAAACTGAGAGAGGAACAAGGAAAAATGCTGCCTCATTGGCCAATGAGGCGCCATTTTGTTTGATGGAATGAAAGTTACCAAAAAATCATTATACGGTAAGGGGGAAGCATCAGTCCTGAGGTCTGACTTTAGCACCAAACACGGCCTGCCTTTGTGACTAATTGTATGAATCCATTGATTTTGACTTCACCACACAACCAATAGAGGTTGCACATGTAACACTGGTGGAGTAAGCATTCCGGCTGGATCCACTGCTCTGACTTAATATTTGCT
>JAPZEA010000012.1:24720854-24740161 GCA_029783685.1 Heniochus monoceros | reverse complement strand
GACAGTGGCTTCGGCTGTTGCCATCTTGGCAAGTGTTTATATATGAATATATAAAATTCACCCCTGTATAATTGTCATGAATGGGGAAATTAGCTGTAGAGAGCAAAACTGTTTTGTTGTACCAGGCTGTAAACATATTTCTTTCTGCTGTAAAGTAAAAAAGCATTTTAATATGGGATTGGCTCGCTTTTGGAGCCAGCTTCAAGTGGCCATTTGAGGAACTGCAGTTTTTGGCAGTTCAGCATTTGCTTTTTTAGCCCCGCATTTGCTTTTTTTTGCTGCTTGATCTATATATATGTGCACACAGTCTCACACGTCTCCCACATCTGCTTGTTTGTGTTTCAGATCTACATCGGCCACATAGTGAAGTATGGAGCGGCAGACGAGGACGGACGCCTGCGGTCTGGCGATGAACTGATATGTGTGGACGGCACGGCAGTGGTGGGCAAGTCGCACCAGCTGGTGGTGCAACTAATGCAGCAGGCTGCCAAGCAGGGCCATGTCAACCTCACCGTGCGACGCAAAACCAGCTACGCCGGTAAGAAGCGAGTGATCACAATGAGGAAACAGACTGTTAGTGACCGGCTGACAGGTCCAGGAAAAATACACATCCAATCACTCCCATAGGGTTTAATATATTTCTGTTGGCTGAAGTTCAAAAACATGTTCAGATTTTGTGAATTGTGGCAAAATGCATTAGAGACAGTTGCTTAGAAGTTGGAGGTGTGCAGCCTGGCACCTGTAACTCCAGCACAGCTCTTCAACAAACAGCTCACAGTGACTGCTCCTTCTTGTTCCATTACTCCCTGCAATATTTGAAATGGATCTGCTGTCAAAAAAATACAGAAAATTACCATTGTCTCATTTTGCAGCTCATTTTGTAGCTGCATTTTTAATGAACGATCACGACTGCTGTGACAAATGCATTGTGGGTCCTGTGGCTTCCTCGCCGTAGAAGTGAGATCGCAACAGTGCGATGCTCCAGTTGCACTAGCAGTCACTTCAGCAGTTGCTTTGATGCAGTTAAACAGAGTGAACAGTAAACAGTGAGGCTGATACCAATGAGATACAATTAAGCTGGATTGCATTCTTGCCTCATTTCTAGTGAATCACTTGTGCATGTGAAGGAAGATTGAATTCAGTGCGGGAATGCCGGACGTCCGCACTAACAGTGGAAATTAGTATATGGAGCTGTGATTATTGAGAGTAAACATATTAAATGGCTATTGCACAAAAAATGCCAACCATGGATAGAATCAAAAATGGGCTTTTCATGAAAAAAAAAAGAAAAAAAAAGAAAATCTCAAGGTTAATAATTTTGAAGTCTTAAAAATTAACTTCTAATTGCTCTTATTATGTAATGAATCCATTTTGGGAGCAAAATCATATCTCTTCATTTGCCTCTGATTCCATTATATCATTACAGCCTCTGCTGCTACAGTACAATAGCATTCAGTTGCTGAAAAGCACTCAGTACTTTACATCACCGATGGTCCCATTTATTTTCATCGTCCTTCCATCAGGGGCCCGGGGACCTGCTTACTATGTGCAGGGGTTGCCTTCGTCTATAATAGTCTGGGTGTGTAACGGTAGGAAGCTGCTACCGCGAGCAAACGCCCCCGCCCACCACTGCCATTTCACCGCTCCGCTCTGCTCCACTCTGCTCCTCAGCCAGCGATAAAGAAAGGCCCATAAATATGATGGAGAGGGTGGTCAACCTTTAGCCCGATGACAGCGGCCAGACGGTAGTGCATTGCTGCTCCCCGTCTGCCTCAGAGCGTCGAGAATATGAAGCGCCTTCTTTGAGCAGCTGTACAGGAAATGAAATGTGGAATGAAACGTCCAGATACAACAGGCGGGCCGCGTCTTTAGTTCATCTTTTGTTCAAAACAGATCAGGGAAGAGATTGCTGGAGAGGCTCTTCTCCCCGAGCTGTCTTGCTGGCTTGTCTTTTATCGCATCAACATAAAGTAGCTGTATTAGGAGAGAAAAATCTCTCTGTTTATTTACAATGTTTTTTTATTTTCAGATTGTACAGATGATGTAACATTTTGCGGTGTTGTCCTATCTTGACAGTTTTGTTTTAATGTTATCTTGCCTTATTATGCAGCGGTCTCTGCTTTTTCTATTTTTCTTTATTTTTCAGTTATCTCCTGAACATCTTATGTAACGCTGGCTGGCCTAATTCTTATCTGTTTGTCTTCACTCTCCTCTTGATCTTCTTCTTTCGACTGCTGAATCTTTTCTTCTCTCACCTCCTTGTCCACAATTTTTTCCTCTTTATTTCTTCCATAAATCTCTCCCCTGCCTTTCTCCACACTTCTCCTCTCCCAACTTTGACTGTATGTATGCATCTCTCTCATCATGTCTTCTTCTGCCATCTCTAGTTAAAGCAGAAGGAGACGTGCCTCCATCACCAGCGTCCTCCCATCACAGCAGCACCCAGGCGCCCAGCCTGACGGAGGAGATTGGGAAGCGCACCCCGCAGGGCAGCCAGAACTCCCTCAATACCGTCAGCTCTGGCAGTGGCTCCACGTCTGGCATTGGCAGCGGGGGAGGGGGCGGAGGGGCGGGGGGCAGTGGCAATGCTGTGGTCGCTGCGGCAGCTGCCACCACCTCCTCTCAGCCCCCCAACGCCACCTCCAGTGTCGCATCCACCTTGCAGCCGTACGACGTAGAGATCCGCCGCGGCGAGAACGAAGGCTTCGGTTTCGTCATTGTCTCTTCGGTGTCGCGGCCTGAAGCTGGCACCACCTTCGGTAAGAGATATCACACTTTGGAGTTTGGAAAGTTACAAAATATCTTCAGGCACACTGCTGTTGATTCCACATGCAAATATTGTAGAAATCTGTACCACTCAGCAAAACATGAAACACACATTATAGCTTTTCCTCATCACTGGGGCCTTTTATCTTCCTATCTTCTTCATGGGCTGCGTTTGTATCATCCATAAAACTACTGAACACTAAATAGCCTGACAGCCAGCACATATTCTGGCTATTTACAGTCCCACCAGATCAATACCAACACTCTTCAAAGAAGTGGTTCTTCTTTCTCATTTTTGTCTGAGCCTGTCAAACCAAGACACTGAAACCCTTTCTTCGCCTGCAGCTGCTGCTCCACTCACATAAGGCTTTCATAATTGATCACAAGTAAAGTGGGTCTTACATAAGGCAGTTGTATTATTCAGCTGAACTTAAATGGCTTCTGCCGAGCAGGTTGGCACTAAAAGCCTAATGACAACTTAATGAGAATGAGTGCTACAAGCAGGACAAATAGGGGAAATGATTGGTGTGAATTCTATTTATTTTGCGGAATTAAGATCCAAGAGATGCACTGACTCGAAATCAGCTTGTCTATCTTTCTGGGTAATTTTCTTCACTTAGCTGATAGTAAATACTGCAGTTTTTCAACATTCCAGTGATTCCTCTATTTGATCTCACACACCTGCACATATAAAGCTGTACAAATGGGCTCCACTTTGCTTTTTGCAAACTAGTTGTGACCTTTCTATGCAATGCACTCTTTGCCCTACTGCCATGGCTTCCTGCCTACGCCACTGTGGCATTCCACTCTTCTCTATGCTCTTATCTCTGTCAGTGTGGGTGGACTGAAACGGCTCAACTTTCCAGGTTGAATTACAAAGTGGCAAAGCTCCTTTTCACAAGCCAGGGTAAAGCACGGGCCAGCAGATAAGCTTTATTTGAACTGACCTGACATGTAAATCTAATAGACCTCCATCAGCCACACCAAAGTTTCAAACTCAGTTAGTGCTTTGTAATATGTCACTGCTTCATAGCAGTGACGGTGTCAGAAACAAGTCCACCCATACTGTTCATATTTGGAGAAGCACTTTATTTTGCTGCTACAGCGCGGCCTTTCTTTTTCTCCGTCTCTCTGTCATCCACTTTCCACTCAATATTTTACAGCTATTTTACAGATTCAGTTAAGAAGACAAAAAGATCTCGGGGTTAGGCAAGTTTGTAGTGGAATAAAACAGTGAAAATGAATAATAATGAAAAAGAAGATGGAGAGAGAAAGGAGTGATCGCACGCTTCTTTTCTCTGCAGTGACTGATGTCAGACTGCAGACAGAGAGAGATGAGGGAGGGAGGGAGGAAGAGAGACCTCAGGGTAGTTGGCGAGATGTCAGCTCTGATGTATGTTTGTCGTCTCCAACTTTCTGCAGGTGTTTGGGATGCAGACGACACGACACAGTTTTTTCATTATTAACTTTTTGGTGCCGAGAGACACTCATGCAAATATAATAACTTTAAGTAACAGAAGAGGATGAGGCAGGGAGGGTGGAGGAAGACAAACACATTGGATATGTGTTAGTAGGTTTTTGCGGTGATTAATTTGAAAAAGCAATTTACAGGAAGAGTACTGAGAACTACAGTAGGACGCTTTCCCTAATTTCTTTGCAGAGCACATTTTAATTTGCCCCTCTTTGCCAGCGCTTCACTTTGTTCTGTCGTTTTTCTGATCAGCTTCTCTCAGTGACTTTGGCTGGGCTTGCTGTTGGCTGTCAGTGAATTAACGCTTAACCTTCTGATCGTCTTTTTCCTCTCCTTTCCCCCTTTTCCCTTCTCCTTCTCTCTCCAACCGCAATCCAACATCACCCCAAACACACACACACTGAATCACACATCCCAACATGTCAATGGTGACCATAGCTGGCAATGCATGTGTGGCCATGCCCCACAAAATAGGACGCATCATTGAGGGGAGCCCAGCAGACCGCTGCGGGAAGCTGAAAGTCGGCGACCGCATCCTGGCTGTGAACGGATGCTCCATCACCAACAAGTCCCACTCTGACATCGTCAACCTCATCAAGGAGGCCGGGAACACCGTCACACTACGCATCATTCCTGGAGATGGTGAGTAGAGAATGACGCTTAAGGACTTTAACTAGTTTATTATCATTTGTGATTTTACTATTTGTCTAATGGTCTCTAGTCCCTCAACAAACTGTTGCCAAAATGGGGACCCAGCAACATAAAAGGTGCCTTCAAGGTTCCTTGCCACAGTGTGGGAGATTGCTATCCAGCCCATTCTAACACTATCCTATTCAGTCGGTATCCTTCAGCCAAAATTTAATATTTAACTATTGAGTAACAGCTTGTTCATGAAGGTTGTGGCTGCAAGGCTGCGCAAGTGGCTCTGTCAGTAGCACACTAATGTCCATCATACAATACAGTCATCAGCTGTTGTTAGTATTATTACGTAGTTTGGGTAGATTTGAGGTGCAGGACAAGTCATTACTTTCCTGAGTGGTTATTATGTATGCCTGTAGTGTTATATAAAGCAGTTTCTTCGCTTGCCTTCAAAGTGACTGGAACACACCCACAATGGTGACAAAACTGCTTCTTTGGGGATATTTAGAAACTCTCCCAGCCTTTGCATTTCTGCCTTTGGCATGCCCACATTTCTAAATGATAGATACGTGTGTGGGTGTGTTTGTGTGTGTGGGCGTGTGTGTGTGTGAGAGAGAGAGATGCAGAACATCCACTGGGTACATGGGTGTGTCTTTTTTTTGCCAAAGTGGTTTTAAGGAAAAGTTTGTGCACATCGTATGTTGTGTTGTGCAGCTGAGAGCTCTCGCTACTTTGTGCTGACAGATCACCCTGGCATGCTTCACAAATACTGTTTAATTAAGTGTGTGTGTGCGTGTGTGTGTGTGTGTGTGTGTGTGTGTGTGTGTGCGCATGCGAGGAAGGCGATACTCCCTGTCAACCTGCGCGCTGGTAGAAATTGGAGCTATTTGTCCGCCGCTCGTTGCTTTCCGGCTCACTTCTTATGGATGAAGAGTTTGGGGTTTTTTTCCTCCCCCTGCGGAGCGCTTGATGAGAAGAGTGAGCCAGAATTGCTCTGAGAAGAGGATGCAGAGAGAAATAACTGGATATGCTTTATTGGAAAGTTCTGGTTTGTGTGTATGTGCATGTGTCAAACAAAAAAGACGCCGTCTGACACGGACACAGAAAGAGTGACAGGAAAAGATTGTGGCTTGTGTTTCTAAGTTGTGCCTCTGTGTCTGTTCTCTCTGCCTCTGTTTACGCGAGACTGAGCATGCCTATTTTTGTGTGGATCAATCCCGTCTAAACTCTCTGACACGAGTAAATACCAACGCAAGAGGTTCTTCCAAGGTGAAGGCAGGTTCAGCTCTTCTCCGTTGAGCTCACCTCTCCCCTGCGTGGGAACACAGGCAGAGTTTTGCAGTGACTGATGCTCAATACTTCTGCAATGACAAGGAGAAGAGGCATGGTAGTCCTGCTGCTGGAGCACAGTAATACATGCACAAACAGCTAATGCCTTCATCAAAGCTAATGTGTCTGCAGCGCAGACCAAGCACACCTCATTGCTTCCTATTGTGTACGAGAAGGGAGACAGACGTGCCTGAGGTGATATAACGTGCCATTTTTAAAAAAAAACCTTGGGTATATTGTGTGGCACAGCCCCCCCGCTTCTCTTATCTCTTCTCCCTTTCTTTCCCTCTCTGCTCCTCTTTCTCTCTCCTGAATTTCTCGTTTTGATTGTACCTGCTCTTGTTCCTATCTCAGCCCGTTCAGGGCGGGAGGGCACATTGCCAGGGCTGGAGACAAATTACAGAAACAGCTCGGTGCTTTTTCTTTGCGCCGTGAATGTTTTTAAGCGAGAGAGGAGAAAAGAGGCAGTGGGTCGCGAGCGGAACGGCAAAACGGAGAGAAACGGAGCTTATTCGATTAATTTCCAGACAGGAAACAGTCGGACGAGAGATAAATGGAGAGAGGCAGCAGGATGGAGGGAGTGGGTTATGCAAATGAGCAGATGGAGGGGCGAACAGGGTTTACGGGTACAAATTTGAGGCTGGCGAAAGTGAAAAATGAGCAACAGAAAATATGTGAGATTGTAACACAGTTTGCAGTTGATGCCATAAATTCTTATGGGGGTGGTTTTACAGCACGGACCTCATGCTGAGGACCGAGCTGAAACATTCGTCACACGCTCGCGTAAATCCAGAACTAGAAGGTTCTCCTCAAAGCAGTCCTCGACCCACCCACGCTGCAGCTCGATTGGTTGACTTTGTACCTCATGGACAACAGGCAGTCAAGGAGTCAAGCCAACAGGCTCCAAGGGGACTGGTGGAGGTGGAGGAGATGAATAGATGAGAGGAGAAGTGACCGTGAGAGGAATAGCGAGTATGGGACTCAGAAGAGAGGAGAGTTGTAATCAAATCAAAGGTACCTGTAACTGGCCAAGAAAGATTAGGTTGTTAAGGAGAAGAAAGGTTTCTTTATGCGTAGTGAGTGGTGAAATGATGGTGGGTTTCTGTCGTTACAGCATGACAGCATGATTCATTGATAACACAAAATGATTGAATCAGTGTTAAGATAAAAGACAGAAGAACTTGGAGCTTTTATGTCCCTAGAGTCTGCGAGTGTGTATCTGTTTCCTGTTTGACAATTCATAGGCAGACAGGAGGAGCGTCAGTCCACAGTGAGATGTACATCCTTTGGAAAAGAAACACAGTTCGACAAGTGCCTTGACAAAATGATTGATAGCACAAATGCAAACCTCTGTATTCCTCTGGTGTCCCAGATCTTGGCTAAGTGGTGGAGGAAGCCCGGAGGCTGGTGGAGCTGGTGGTGGTCCCTGTGGGTCAGTTAATGCTTGTAGCTGACGGCTGCTGAATCTACACCAGTGTTCACACTGAGATCTGTGAAATATGGATTTAATTCCATCACACGGGGTGTTCCAGGACACCAGAGACATTTTTTATTCGAGTATTTTTATGGAAATTAGTAGAAACTGTATTTAAGAAGCAAATGCCAATAAAATTTACTCAGTGTAGCAAGGGGGTTTTTATATTTGAGGCATGAGGCAGAAATAGTCTTGGACTGTGTGAAAAATGTCTTACTTAGCAAGAATTTTCCTAATACTAATCAGTTCTTTAAAAGCTCTAATTCTTTTCTTATTTTATGGATTTTATGATCTGTTGATCTGTAGATTGATCGGTTAGTCCGCCAGTTTGGTCCAGACTGGAATATCCCAACAACTGTCGCATGGATTGGCATTAAATTTGGTACACATATTCATGATCATCTCAGGATGAAGCCTGCTGACTTTTGTGATCCACTGACTTTTCCTCTAGCGCCACCATGAGATCAACACTGGTTTTGAGTGAATAGACTTAAAACTATTGGATGGATTGTCACAAAACTTGGCACATACATTCATGTTTCCGTCAGGATGAATTGCATGAAGTTTCATGATCCTCTGACTTTTCATCCAGCACCATCAAAATTTCAGTTTGTGTTTGTACTTACTTTTTTGGTTTATGGCCAAACCTGCAAAACTGCAAAATGAATGACTTTCCCATCCGCCTCAGGAGTATTTTGTATTTAGTGCTCGTGTGCTTGTGTTAAATGTTAGCATGCTAATATGCTAAACTAAGATGGTGAGTATGGTAAACATATGCATTTAGCATTAGCATGTTAGCATTGTTATTGTGAGTGTGTTAGCACACTGATGTTAGCATTTAGCCCAAAGCAGCACCATGGCTGAGCACAGCCTCATGCGTGGCGGTAGAGTCTTAATCATTAAGCTGTTTTTTCTGTCACCCTCCTCAGAATCATCAAATGCATCTTTGTTGACCAATGCGGAGAAGATCGCCACTATAACCACCACTCACACACCTCAGCAACAGGCTGCACCTGAGGCCAGGTAAGGAGCACACTGGGAAATTGAGTGTTTTGTACAGAGCAGCTATAGACCTTTAAAAAGGCAGAACAATGTTGAGTTTTTCAGATGAAGTGTCAGAAATCTGCTGATTAAATTGTGCAGATTTGGTCTTTAATATTTCACACTGACTGTGATCTTTGTGTCTCAGGAACAACACCAAACCAAAACAGGAATCGTTTGAATTTAAAGCCCCACAAGGCCCTCCTCCCCAACCCCCAACACAAGTCTCACCTCAGGTAAGGAAGGACACTGCAGTCATCCATTCACCTGTCGCGTCGTCCATACATCCGTCCATTTCATGTCTCCATCAAACACCCCAGCAGTCTACGTTCCATCGCGTCAACTTCCAACCCACATCCACATTTGTCTTTTCATACGTCCAGCCAGCTGCTCTAGCACCCAAACATCCATTCATCTTATGTCCCTTCATGCATCAGCCAATCCACCCACCCACCTTCCCAAGGGCAAACAAAGTGCATTTTTATTTATTTATTTTCCCCTTTACGTCTACCTGCTGCCGTTATCGGAGCCCATGCATTAAGGAAAGCCTGTTTGCTTTCAAAGTAACCCCTCAGTCCACTGTGTTCACTGCTGAATTAATCTGGCGGTGTGGAGATGGCTCTCACAGATAGCATTGATCCCTCAGCAGAGGAGATTAGGAGGGCGTGAAGACAGGAGCTGCTGTGGCTGTCTGCCTGTCCTTGTGGTGCCTGGTCTCTCTCTCTCTCTCTTTCTCTCTCTCTCTCTCTCTTTCTGTGTCTGTTCTCTCTCTTTGTCCACCCTGAGCCCAAGGCATCAATAATTCAGCATCCTTATACCTGAGCATATGCATGTACACACACACACACACACACACACACACACACACGTGCACACACACAGCGAGAGTCTGGCCCATCTATTAAATAGGTGTGACTTTCCTGAAGGTGGCATTTGTCCCATGCACCTGAAATAGGAGCCCACTTCAAAGGACACACACACACACACACACACACACCTCAAATCTGAATCACAAACCTTGATGCAAATGTGTCTTTCTCCCTCCCTCTCTTTCTGTGTGTGTGCGTGTGTGTGCGTGTGTGCGTGTGTGTGTATGTGTGTGTGTGTGTGTGTGGGGTCTGTTTCCATCAGGATGCTGAGTTCTACTCAGTGGACCTGGAGCGAGACAACAAAGGCTTTGGCTTCAGCTTGCGGGGAGGCAGAGAATACAACATGGACCTGTATGTGCTGAGGCTAGCTGAGGACGGAGCTGCTGTCCGTAACGGAAAGATGAGGGTACGGACACGTTGTACCAACGCTAACACACCAAAGATCATCACATTTTTCCCTGTTTAGGCCATTAGAAGGTGCCACAGACTTTGCCTGTTATGTTTTCTTCCCCTCAGGAACTCTTATATCAGAAGAGTTTTGTTGTTAAAGTGGCACCCCACTGATTTTATACCCCACATTAAGTTAATGAATTAATACCCGACCACAGCTGTATAATGTCTTCTGTTGCTGTGGAGACTTTGAAGTGCAATAGTCACTCAGTAGTAACTGGAATAATTCAAAATGTATTCCATTCTAACAATATGTATGAGCTGTGTGAGACACATTTGTACGCATCTCCAAAATGTCATTGTCAATGCAACAGTGCATTTTTCAAATAATGCAGTAGGTTTTTAAATGGCTTGTTTGACTTCAGAAGTGTGAGGATTTTCTCAACCCATAAAGGAACAGTTAATCCTGCAGTTTATCTGAAAAATCACCAGAACAGTACTTTCAGGTGCTGTCGAAGCCACTTGACTGTGTTGATTAACAGGGCGGCTGATGATACTGCCTCATAGACTTTACAGTCATAAAAATAAGGTTATCTATCAGTATAATTGCTTGTGCATAACATACCCCCCAATTACTGCAAGCCGTACTTCACTGAATATAAACACCGTCACCTCCAGGCTGGGGCATGTAAGAAAGTTCACGGTGTGAGCGCAACATCAAAATAGAAGGTGCACAAACACTGAGGAGTCACAGAGCATACCAGCTGACAGAATATGTGCATTTTCATTTATTAGCGTTTAAAATGTGGTTCATATATGCTACACAAGTTGTCATGAAACTGTAATATTTAACCTTTATTTTGATTAATTGCATAAACCGGTAGCACTTCCCCTGGGCTGCTTGATTGAATATACAGTGCGGGGCTAATTGATTCTCCCTGATGTGTTTGCATGTGAGATGGAGGTACGGTGCATGTGAGCTACAAGGGAGTATCTGATGTATGTTAATACGCTACAGTTGGCAAGTGCGTGGGTGTGCATGTATTACCACATTTGTACATGCATATATGAATAGCTACGTTTGTATTTGTGCACCTTATTAGCTGAGATATTAATAGTAGCAGCTCTGTGAGGCAGAGGGAGGTGTAAGTGAGAGATCCATATTCTGCCAGAGAGGAATTCCCTCGGCGCAGACAGCACTTGAGGCGTGGAGGCAAAGAAGCAAAAAGTGTTTCTTCTGGCTCCTGTTTTTCCCCCTCTCTCTCTCACTGTCTCGTTTCCTCCCACAGCCTCTCAGTTGCTGCTTTTCGACACAATTTGCCCTCTCCTAGAAACTGTCGATTTAGATAAAACTGTTGCTGTTGTGCACTTTACCGTTCAGAGTATTCGATATGTTAACTTCTCCTCAATCTGTCCTCCCTTTTTCCTTCCCCTCTGCTGTCACCATGTCCCTTTGTACCTTCATGCCTCTCATCTTTCCTCTTGTGTACTTTCTTCCCCAATGTCTCTTGTTTTCCTCTTTCTGTCTTGCTCTGCTGTCTCCTCTCCTTTTTCTGGCTTTTGCTGCCTCTCCTTTTCCCCTCTGATTTACCTCTTCTCCCTTCCATCTTCACCTGTCACCCTGTCTCTCCTCTCCGCCTCCCACCTTTTGGCTTCCTCCTCATCCTCCTGTCTTTCCTGCTCCTCTTCCATTCCGTAGGTCGGAGACGAAATCTTGGAGATCAATGGCGAGAGCACCAAGGGCATGAAGCACGCGAGAGCCATCGAGCTCATCAAGAGTGGAGGCCGGCGCGCCCATCTGGTTCTCAAGAGGGGTGACGGCTCTGTGCCTGAATATGGTGGGTCAATCTACGAAAACATTCCCTTCTCCCCCATCTTCACGCCCTGAGCCAGTGGACGCCCAGTGGGCGGTGGTGGGTCGAAGGGGGAAGAACTATGTTAGCCTCCCAGGACCCTTCACCCATCCCTGGGACAAACCCACCAGGGAGGGGGAGGAGGTTGGTTAGTCTCGGGTGTCTTTCTGGTGGAGGTCACTCCTGGGCTTTGGGATTTTGGGGGGGAGCAGGGGTGGAGGTGCTCCTGTGGGTGCTGTTGCCCCCTCCTGCTGTCACCTGCTCTCAGTTTCCATGTCATCCCGCTGTCACACTTCACCTTCTGGCCACTGAGCAAAAGCACTCTGCTGGGACTTTACAGGAAGGTGGTGGGTCTGATTTCAGTGCTTCAATGAAAACAGAAACTGTTTACAGGGTCGGAATGACCAGAGTAGTGAAAATCAATGTTTCTTGTGGGTAAGAAGTGATATTGAGGGCTCCAAATCCTCAGAAAACACTAATTTAGCGTTAAGAGGAAAAGAAAACTTGATCCATTGCATCCCGTGATAAAACGGGACATCTCGCAGCTTTGGTTAGGACGTGACACAAACGTATTTATGATATTTATTGAAGGTGAATGTACGCTACTGAACTCTTAAGGGTTTTAAGTGAGAACTGTATTGAGAAGAAAAGGCAGTCTGATGCTTTTTTTTTGCCATTTCAAAGATAAAATCTCACCATACTGTGCTTGACATTACTCACTAATCCATGGATTTTATTTGCACCCACTGTTAATGTCATTGAAAAGCTGTGACGACAGGAACTCCACCCATCCCCATTCAAAAAGAAAAAGAGTTGCTCCAATTATATAGACGTTTTGTACAGTGATGAAAAGAATAGAGACAAGTATTTTTGTTCCATGTACAGAGCCATGAATCGAAACCACATATTAATGGATAAAAGTCTATTGCTGCATGAACTTGTCAAAAGTGTAAATTGGATTTTTTTTCCTTCAATTGTCTATTTTCCATAATATTTATGGAACGTTTCTTTTTTTAATCGTATTGACCAGTTTTGATTGATAGTCACGAGTCATCATAAATGTTTTCTTTTTGTTAGTTTTTTTTGAGTGGAGATGCATTTGCCTGTCTTGAAAAGTTCATCAATGTAATTTTATTTGCACACCGATATGACATCATGTGAACTTGTATATTTTGGATCATTGTTTGTACTCTTTAGTTGGCACAACCTTTGACAGTCTTGCCAGTATTTCTTTTGTTTTCTGTCAGCAATGTAAAACTGCTTCATACGCTGTTGTTGTGGGTGTGCAAGTCTCACTGTCTTTATTTTGGGGGTTTGGGTTTCTGCTGCTTCTGTGTCCACATGTTCAGGTGTGTGTGGGTTAGTGTGTCTGGGTGTGTGTTCGCTTGGTTCCAGGGCTTTTCTCTGTAACTGATGGTTTCCACTGAAGGGGTTTGGGCAATTTCCTGGACTGTTTCTTTCTTCTGAATGACTCAATGATCAAATAAACACATTTTTTTCATTGAAAATCAACACAATAATTCTCCTTTTCTTCCTTCAAGTTCCAAAGCGATCTAAACCCTGTGCTCTTCTCTTCTGTTTTTTTTTCTTGTATCTTCCTGTATTGCGATGGGCTCTTGTCTTCCTTCAGGGATGGTCGCTCCCCATCTCACTGCATGTATGAGAAATGACAAGATGGGGGAGGCCTCTGTCCTCCAAAATCAGACCACGGTTTGTAACTGTCCTCCCACTGTCGTCTGGCCCTCCCTCCCACTTCCTGTCTTTCTTTTTCTCTGTCTGTCTCTTTCTACATCATGATCCATGTGGTGTGGCCTCAACTCACCCATGCCCATGCTCTACTCCATGCATACAAATCCATTCGCCCAAAATGCATTGCCAGTACCGCCGCTGCCGTAGCCGCTGTTAATGGATACTTGATGCATTTGTCTGCACCAGCTGCATTTAACCTCTAGAGGTGTAAAGCTGAAGTTAGAGCTAGTTTGTTCATGTTAAATAGTTGAGATATTCGCGCTACTTAAATCCAACAGAGAACATCGTCTTTGTTATTGCTAGTTGTCTGCTCTAGCCATATTCCTGTAGTTTGTATTCATTCCTTAAAATGTAGACCTGAAGACGTGTTTACGAGTAGAACAGTGTAGAACAACTCTACGGTTAAACTGTAAGAATCAGATAATAAACAAACATTGTGGTGGCTGCTGATGTAGATGGTTTAGTTAGACTAACTTGATAAAATTCCTTAAGGTAACACAGTTAAAACTGATGTAAACTTGCAGATGATTGAATTCTTCTTGTCTCAGTAAAATGCCACCTAAACCGTACACACTGTTAGACAGCGATAGTTTGTGCATCCCATCTTGAGCATTTAATATGCTTTAAACATTTACAAAGAGTTCTAAGGCATCATGACAGTGCATGAAAGAGCATGGCTGATCAGTACAATCAAGCAGCATCAACATGCAGCACGTTGGCACTGACTGTAAGCAGCCTCCAGTCCAGCCGCCCGACCAACCAAGTCCCAGTCTGCTTCAGAGCGGTGACCCCAGGTAGCCCTGGGAACAGGTTTGTTGTGGGTAACAAGTCTCCTCAAGCAATGGCTGCCTTTGTGTCACTGCCTTTTAGTGTCATGTGTAAGCTACACTAATGTTTTACCATTGGCTGTTGCTGTGCCATCTAACAACTAGCCATCTTTGCTGGCATTAACATCAGAATGGCTTCCATTGAAAGTGTTCTCAGCTTCATGTCTGAGTGATTCAGCATGGTTCATGTGAAAGCAGACAGGAGCTTTTAGAGTCTAGATGCATGTTTGATCCCCCCTCCCTCGTCTGTATGTCACAATTTGTTGCAGACGGCAGCCCCAACGACAGCAGCGCAGCCAACCCAGCCTCAGAGTTACAAAACGCTGCGGAAGTGAGCACCATGCCCCCAACCAACGCGCCATCGGAGTCAAGCTACCCACCAGAACCCCACCAATCATCCCGGAGCAAGAAGGAGCCGAGCCGCCACTCTACCGGCACCGGCAAGCAACACCATTCCAAACACAGGCACCGCTCCCCCACCAAGAAAACCAGCACGGGAACACACACGGTGAAAAAGTCCATGGGGAAGCTGTTCAAGAGCAAGGATAACAAGGGAAGTGACGGCCACCGCCACCATTCCAGCGGACAGCACCGGAGCCACCACCGCACGGCTGACAAGGGGCAGAGCCGGTCACGCAGCGCAGAAAACACCCTGGATGGCCACCCTGAGCGACACCGCCACGGCCGCTCCCCCGAGAGACGCCACGGTCAGCACTCGTCCTCTCATCACCGCCACCGCCACCGCTCTCCTTACCGCTCGCCTCACCACCACAGGTCCCCCCACCGCTCTCATCACCACTCCCCCACCAGACGCCACGCTCACTCCGCAGACCCCTACCGCCGGCACGCCTCCCCAGAGAAGCCGAGCCACGGCGTCGAGAGGCCCAACGGGGGAGAGGCCGTATTGAAGGAGCCACCCAAGACTCCTGAACCCAGCCTCCCTTTCGAGGACAGCATCCTCCGTGAGGCCCCGGCCCTGGACCGCCTGAACAGGGAGGCCACGCTTCCACCGCTGCGCAGGGAGGAGCGGCTGTTTGGGGAGGACAGTCTGCTGATGAGAGCCTCCTCCATGGATAGAGCCTACAGGGAGGACAGCCTGTTGAGGGACGTGGCATCCCGCGGCCAGAGAGACACCTACAGGGACCTGACCTTGCCGAGAGTCCGCACCCCCGAATCAGATTCAGCCTACAAGAGGTACAGCTCGCTGCTGAGGGGCCGCTCACCTGAGAGGACGGAGAGGGATGGGCGCTACGCCAGCCGAGGAAGTTCCCCCGTGCCGCAGTACCGAAGCCGCAGCCTGGGACGAGACATTTCCCCGGTCAGGAGCTTCAGAAGGGACGACTCTGAGGATGAAGAGGACGATGACAATTTTGTAGCGGCGAAGGTGAGAGAGTACTACAGCACGCTCAAGAGCAACACCAGTCGTTCATCCCAGCCCACGCTCCCTGAGCCCAAGAAGACCTACAAGGAGAACCCCAAAGACCTGAGCATCTGATTGGACGGCTGTCAGCCAGTCACAGCCACTACCCACAAAACACCTCAAGTACTCACTCCCATTACCACTTCTACAGAAATGCACCCAATTGTGAACACACCAGACAACACTCACACACACAGGCACACACTCTCTCTCACACATACACACACACACACACACACACACACACATTATGTAACAATGTTGAGTTACTAACAAGACAGTGATTCCAAAATGACTTTTGAAAGCTGTTTTTTCTTTCTTTTTTAACTGTATGTTTTTTTTCCCTTATTTTTGGTTAAGCATTCTGCATTTACAGTAACTCAGACTTTTCCAGAAAATGTAAAACCATAAAAAACAATGATGTGCCTAACAGTTCCATTAATGAGCGACATTTTCTTTTTGATTTGATATGTGTCGGGCAATTTTGTGCCGCACTGTCAGATGATGAAATGTATGTACTTTTCCACGAGGATCCCATGGAAGTACCGCGCACCTGGATCACTGTAACCGGTGCTCACAATGATGCTGTGCATGTCTTTACCGGTTTCAATGTCTCTCTCTCTCTCTCTCTCTCTCTCTCTCTCTCTCTCTCTCTGTGTGTCTCTGTCTCTCTCTCTCTCTCTCTCTCTGTGTGTCTCTGTCTCTATCTCTCTCTCTCTCTCTGTGTCTCTCTCTGTCTCTCTCTCTTGCCCTCTCTCTCTCACTCTCTTTCTCTCTCTCTCTTTCTCTCTGTCTCTGTGTCTCTCTCTCTGTCTCTCTCTCTCTCTGTGTGTGTGTGTCTCTGTGTCTCTCTCTCTGTCTCTCTCTCTGTCTCTCGCCTTTATGCTTTCTCTTTGTCTCTCTCTCACACTCTCTCTCCCCAGTGCCACTGTTTTTTAGACATTTGACCAGACTATAGCACAAGCCTGCATTCGTTTGTATATTTTTGACAGTTTGCAGTATGTGTACATTCAGAGGTGATCATTTTAAATGAATGAAGGGAAAATTAAAAGTTAAACTATGATGATGATGATGATGATGACGTTAAAATAAAATAATATATTCAACAAATGAACAAGCGTGTGGTTGTTTTGCTCTGGTCTCTTTGGTCATCACAGCCATTAGACTCACTTTGGGATTGGAGTCGTAGGTAGGCAGGTAGATGCTGGGTGGCAGGTAGAGCATCTGTGGAGTGCTGAGCTTTTATCATTTGGGCAAACAAAAGAGTGAAGAGGCTGATATTATTTCAAGCCTTCCAAAAGTGTGTGTGTGCGCGTGTATGTGTGGAAATAAAGTCTTTGAAGAAAAGTAAAGCAAAGAGCTTCCATCCTTTCACAACATCAAAGCCTGGATAGAGCAGTCTTAAAAAATGTTCCTCCACTCCTCCTCTCACTGCTTACTTTGATTTGGGCCTTTTCATTGCCCTATTTCTTCCGTTGTCCTCAGCAGTCCTCCCCTTCCTCCTCTTCCTGTATCCACTCTCTTTGCTGAAAGACTTTTCATTTGAGAGAGAGCAGACAGCGGGGAGGCTGTGTCCCTATTTCGGGATAGTGACAGCAGTAGGTGGGCGATGACGCTGGGGGAGAACTGTGTTGTGTTTTTTTGTGGGTTTTTTTCGCTCCCAGAGACAACAATGGGGGAGATGAGAGAAAAACAGCAGCATGGTAGTCACTCCTGGTGACCTGTGAATGCCGGCAGGGATTTTCTGCTGCAGAAAGATGAAATATGTTATCTGGCAGTGCTTGGTGCTCAGATACGGAAAGATGAGGCAGATTTGCAACTGCTGAATTCAAGATACAAGACAAATGTGCATTTTTTCCTTTTCCTTTTTTCATGATATTTACATTCACTATTAAGACACTAGCATTTCACAACTCATGCATGCATGTGTGCTCAAACATGCAGAGCACTGTGACGATTTTCTTACATATATTATATGAGCTTTCTCCCAGTCGCTACGGCACATGCCAAGGTACTTAATACCATATGTTCAAAAGTGTGCATTCAAGATTACCCTATGGACACAATCTGCAGCTCATGAGAGGAAATGGGAGGCAGAGACGAAGCATCATGATCAAACGGTAACATATCAGAGCTTTTTTTGGCCCAGTTTCTCTGCCATTCAACAAGGCCGCGATACATTTTCCTCCTTTTGATGCAATGATCTGAAAGTGCCTTTACATGGCTACATTTATGGCTCCTGCTGCCTGCGCGAGTGCAGACACATGCATTGCAACTCATTTTTAAGATTATTGATGGCAAAATGTAAGGGAGGATTTTATTGTAAATTAATGCATATACATATTTTAATTTTGGATTATTTTTACTACAATTAGGTCACAGTTTTTTTTTTCTCGTGCAAAAGTGAGGTCTTATTAGGAAGCACTGCAGTCCGCACAGAGATGTTTGTATCCTGCCAACACTTGTCCTTTCTCTCTCCTCTTTCACAGTGAAGGGGAAGTAGCTCCTAAATAATGGATGTAATCCACTTTCCAGCACCGAAACACTCTCCTCCCCTCTCTTTAAATCTCTCCCTCTTTCTCAGGACATACTCTACTCCTTCTCATCATCAAATGCAGGAACAGAGCTCCGTGTTTTATTACTTGTGCGACCCCAGAAATGATTAACAACCCGTGTCTGGTGACAATTTATCATGTCAGTGCCAGGCGGGAGGAAGAGATGGTAATGAAACGTCCAATAACAGCATGACTACAGCCCAGCGTTCTCCCATCAGCTCGGCTCCAGGTGCTCTCGCTCTGACCTTGGAGACCCTCTGCTCCCCCGTTGCCATGGAAACACTGATGCAACGGGCTCTTTCCTCAAGCTGACTGGAGCAGACAAGAGTTGTAGACGCGTAAACAAGGCTGAGGGAGAAAAGTAAATGAAAAGAAAACAAGAGCGCAGGGTTATTTTTGGCTGTGTGCGCAGGGTTTTAAGATGCTTTCACTCAAGAGAGGGAGAAAGTTTCTAAATTCTGAAGTTACTTTTCTCACAGGAAGCTCAGCGTCCTACATAACAAGCCTGTTGTGGTTCCCACTGCTGTCATGTTATGGACAGCCACGCTGCTGTAATACTGTATCTGTCTCATGCTCAGCTGTGCATGGAAATCGACCTTCTCGGGGAGAGAGGTGTGGTGGAGGGATGTGTTGTGGCTGCTCAAAGGGCATTTCATGCAGCGTGTGTTTTTCTGAACATGCTTACAACAACAGCGCTCAATAGGATATGGTAATTGTACATGTAATGCTCGAGGCTATTATGGTGGATGGTTTTATTAAGTAGAAAAATGGCTGCAGCCTCTTGCAGTTGTCACACTAATCAATCAGCAGCTGTGAAGAAAGACACCGTGTCTCATAAGATTAGAGTCCGTCATTTTTAATTAAATTGTGCCTTTTCTCCCTTTAGTTGGAGCCATCCACCATAATAGCCTCGAGCATTACATT